>CATIWK010595388.1:0-18500 GCA_949634005.1 Mallotus japonicus
TTTATTTAAAAAGTATATGTCCATTTTTTTTATTCGTTAGAGATTATATATATTTTCATTGCAAACATATAATTGAAAAAAAAAATTACATGAAGAAAACTATATTTCAATTGTATTTTTACTTTTCAACATGAATGAAAATTAAAATAAAATATGATTTTAAGGAGGGTAAGACTTAAAGACCTCATTTTCTGATATCTCTATCAACTGTATATTTTAACATCTACGGTAGATGGGATATACAAACAAAACGCAACACTCATTAAATTACATAAATTCAGTTACATCATATTATTGTTTGGCCACTAAATCCTAAGAAACAAATACTTGAAATAAACATCTAACCTAGCAGAGATAAAAATTGACATTTGTATCCTATCATCAAATGTTATTCTGATAACTGAGTGTTTCCTGTTTACATTTTCTATTAGTTTCCTCCAATTTTCCATTAGATTCATTATCAGTTTTGCTTCTTATATATCTAAAATTTTAAAAAAGAAATCTAAAAGCTCATAAGAATATCTTTTCATTGTGCATGCATTTTTTATATCCTTATTGAATTATTTGACGCTTGAAGCTAAGAAATAATGTGACTAAAAATAGGAATAGTGTGACTACAATATATCTATAAGTGTTTTTTTAACCAATTAAAACTGGGGTGGGATGAGAAAGAGGATAAGGGACTCCAAATCGTCTCTCCCACTTTGCCGATATGGGAAGCTACGCCAGCTCTATAAGGGTGATATGCAAAAAATCAGCAAATCCCAAAACTCATATCTTTACAAAACTAAACAAAATCTAAAATACAATACTACATATATCTAATGGCCCAAAATTACAGGGCCCTTCTAAATTATGGGGCCCTAGTCATAAGTCTTAGTTGTCTTGACATAAGGCCAGGTCTGATTTCCTTGCAAAGTAGTTGTTTTTGTGTTCCACTTTGATATAACTTCTTAAAAAATCACATTTCATTGTTGCTTATAATTGGTAAGTCGAATTTCAATTTTTTGGTAAATTAATTCGAGTTTTGAATTGATCAAACATAAGAAAGTTAAAATAATGGAATATTTGTTAGCGATAATTACAAATATAACTAAGGTTGACTAAAACTTTTTCATATATTACAATCATTTGGTTTTTTTTTAAGTTTATTGTTTTTTTCGGTCAGTTTTATGGTTTTTTTTGTCAATTTTATCTACTTAATTGATTGCTTATTTCTTCTTCCTTTCTTTTTTATTTTTGTTTTCTATTTATTTTTTCTTTCTCTCCTTTTTTATTTTTATTTTTTCTTTTTATTTGTACAATGTTTTCTTTTTCTTGTTCTTCATTTTATTATTATTTCATAATTATTTTATTTTATTTTATTTTTATGAGGTTGTTTTTGGTTGTTTTAACGATTATTTTTTTTATTATTTTGAGTTGTTTTTGAGGTTATTTTTTGTTATTTTAATGATTTTTTTATTATAACTGCCAAAACAACCATAAAAACAATCAGAAAAAATCACTATAAAACAACAAAAAATAATTGCCAAAATAATAGTAAAAACAACCATAAAAACAACTAGAAAACCAACCATGAAAACAACCAGAAAAACAACTACAAAACAAGCTCATAAAACTAAAAAAACGGACAAAAAAAAACAACGACCAAAACAACTAGAAAAACAACTACCGAAATAATCAGAAAATAACCGCCAAAATAACCACCAAAACAACCAAAAAACAATCAGATAACAAAAACAACAAGAAAAACAACTAGGAAAACGCCACATAATAAGCTCATAAAACAGAAAAAGAACCAACAAAAAAAAATAACCACCAAAACAATCAGAAAAATAATCTCAAAACAACCAGAAAAACAATTGCCAAATCAACTAGAAAGAAAAAGCACACACTCATATCAATATAAACAAATCAAACCAGACCATTACAACACTCAAATTCCAACGCTCAAAACTCTTCTTTTTCAAAAAAAAAAAAATACTCAAAATACAATTTAACTCTCAACGTTACTCACTTTACATATATTTTTCTTTTGCTTTCTCTTTTTTGGTATCTTTTGAGTCAATCCACCAAATTTGAATTTTTTAAATATGAATTACGTGTGAGTTTTTTTAATGGGATATAACGCCAAAAAAAGAAAAAAAGAGCAAAGAGAAGAAGAAGAAAAATAATAATAATAATAATAATAATAATAATAAGGTGTTTTTGGTTGTTTGTTACTTCAAATTAGGTGTGGATGTTGAGAGTTAACGCAAGAAGAAAAAAATATCAAAGAAGAAGAAGAAGAAGATAAAAAAAAAAAAAACCATATTTTTGAAAATATTTCACCGTTTTTAATTATTTTTGAAAAAGTGTCCACGTGTTTTGTATTTTTGAAAATTTTTTTTGTTTTTTTATACATTTTTAAAAAAATCCCTATTTGCTACTCATCTTAAATCTCGACAATCACAATTTCAATATAAAATTGCAAATTATTATGTTTGTATTATAAATTAATTAATGTTGGAATTTCATATAAATAAAATTAAAAATAATAAATATATAAATTAATTAAAAATCATTTGTATGCTAAATAAATTTTTATTTTTAACATAAATTAAAAATATAAAATTATATGCATTATATATATATATATATATATATATATATATATATATATATATATATAAGCAATTTAAAAAATATATATATATGAGAAAAATTTGATAAATATAAAATATAAAATTAGTATGAAATAAAAATATACACATAAAAAATTAAATTAATTAACTAAGAGTAAATATAAATAAATAAATGATTAAAATAATTAATAAGAGTTAATTAACAGTTAATATCTACTAATATAAGAGAAAAAAAGAGTAAATATAAAATAAAAGAATTTTCCACATAAGTAACTAGTTTTTAAATCACTCAAATACTTTTTATATTTTTTTTAGGGTTAATTACACTCGCGATACCTAATATTTTCACCAATTCCCACTAAAATACTCAATTTTCATTTTGTCACTTAAAACCTCCCAACATTTCTCATGAGTCCCACAAAACTACCTAGAGCCGTTTTCCGTTCACCGGTGATGACATGACGCCTATCTGGAAGCTCACGTGGAAGGGACTCCTAACATCTTGTCGGGAATTGCATACATGGCGCCACGTGGCATTAAAAAAAAAAAAAAACTCACCTTACCACTCATCTCTCTCCTTCTCCTCTCCCAAAGAAGCTCAACCACTTCGTTCAAAAGAAAAAAAAAAAGAAGTTGAGCCACTCATCCCATCCCTTTTTTTTTTTAATAATATAATCCTTCTCCAAATCCAATCCCTAATTCTCAAATTTTCCCAGATCCATCCATCTTTAACCTTTGAACTTCGACCTCCTAAACCAACTCGCTTACGAGTTGTTGGATCACCAGAGAAGAATATCCTCGCTAACTCGACGGAGGAGGTGGTGGTGTCACTGCTTCACAGGCTATCGGCGGAGGAGGAGATTTGGGTGAGATTAAATCATTATGGATAGGTGATTTACAGTAGTGGATGGATGAAAGTTATCTCTTCAACATCTTTGCTAGCACTGGAGAGGTAGCTAATATAACATATTATGTGGAAGGAATTTAAAGGCTTTTTTTTAAAAAAAATTATGTGATTTTGGAAGTTTTTGTCCTAAATTTACATTCAATTTGAATTTCTAGATTTTAATTTACTCAGAATTAAATAGGCGGATGACATTCCTCCTAAACAACATGCTTTGGTCCCTTCATTCATGTTTAATGGCGGTAGAAGAATCCACCTTCTTCCATTGTTGATGGCAGTGGTGGAGTCGGCTGTGTGGGAGTGATGAAGTAAAAGACGAAGTAGTGGTGGAGAAGCACCCTCTTCTGCTTCTGCTACATTATGGTTTTAGTTTCTCTTTCTCTTTTCTCCTATCTTCATTTTCTTTTCTTGAAGCTTTTACAGAAGAAGAAGACAAAGAATAGGGCTTGTTTGGTTTTGGATGATAATGTAATTAGAATTGAGTTTTAATTTGGGTTCTTGATTGTTTTTGTTGTGTTGTAACAATTGATGGTTGTTGGTTATTGATTTCAAGGACAAGGAAGGGATACTCCTTTTTTTTTTTTTTTTTGAACCAGTCCTAATAAATCCCTTGAGTGAAAGTGCTTGAACAATTGGTGCCGGTATGGTGGCTCCTGCCATGCAATCTAGATTCCTGCCAATGTCCGAGGTCTTTAAACTTGCAGTTTCTACCTTCAAGGTGAATGACTGGAACCTATTTGGTGGTGGTGCTACTGTCTGAGATATGTTCTATGTTCTTGGGGAGAAAGCAGAGTGAAGATCTTATTTTGGATCAAAGTTTCAAATATTTCTTGATAGTTTTTCATGCCTTAGTTCCTCTTTTTCTTTTCACACAAATTTCACGGGTAGACAATTTTATTAATGAGAATTCTATTTTAGGGTTGTTCTTACTGAATTGAGTCGTTCAGTCCTTAGAAAATATTTGTCAATTCTATTTGCTGTGTAATTATATTTAGATTAATTTTTTTAAAAAAATAGGAATCAAAAGTATAAATCAATAGGAAGGGATACTCCTAACCAGTAGAAATTTATATTTGCTGGAAAATATTTGAAAGATGGGCAAACTCTTACCTATATGATGTTTGATAGAATGCATGAAAGATAATGGCTTTGAAGCTTCTTTGGGAAGAGGGATGGGATTCTGGGTTTATTGAGAAGAGGGATGGGATGAATTTCCAAAAAAAAAAAAAAGGTGATGGGATGAGCCGATGAGTGGCTAAGCTTCTTTGGGAGATGAGGAGAGAGATGAAGTGGCTACGGTGAGTTTTTTTCAAAAAAAAATTTTTTTGCCATGTGGCGCTGATGTGTTGGTGAGGAGGCACCATGTGTGCAATTCCTGACAAGATGTTAGGAGTCCCTTCCACGTGAGCTTCCAGATAGGCGCCATGTCATCACCGGTGAACGAAAAGTGGCTCTGGGTAGTTTTGTGGGACTCATGAGAAATGTTAGGAGGTTTTAAGTGACAAAATGAAAATTAGGTATTTTAGTGAGAATTAGTGAAAAGGTTGGGTACCACGAGTGTAATTAACCCTTTTTTTTTATATATATGTTATATAGATAAGTGTATATATAGTTTCGTGTCATGAAAGAAGAAAAATCATTTTGCAATTAATTTTTTTGAACCATCATTTTGCAATTAATTGAACTGAGTAGAATTAAACTTACATTGTAATGGACATATGATACAGAAAGGGTAAATTACTTCAATGGTCATTTAACTTTGACCTTCGTTTCAATTTGGTTCTATAACTTTAATTTTTTTCAATTTAGTGTCCTAGCTTTTATTATTATTTCAGGTGAATGGTACTCCATGAATTCAGACCAATTTGTGTTGATGCGGCAATCAAAAAGCATATTGGAATATGCGCCATGTCAGTAGCCACATCAACATTACATGTTAGAGAATTCTAAAAATAATTCTAATCACTACGTGGGATCCATTCTAAAATTAAACTTTTATTCTAAAAGAGTTATTGTCTCTCTTATCTCTGCCATATATGTTGTGCGTGAACCATAAGTGCACGGTATCGACAAGTAGTACAAAAGACATCGTCCCACAGGGATTTTGATCCAGTCACCTATTTACCAACCTCTTATTGTCTAAGGCTAAAAAAAATGTATGTAAAATTAATCTAAGTTGTGAATTTAAGAAATCTACTTCAAAAATAGAGAAATAATTCAACAAAATTAATAAACAAATTATATTTGTGAAAATTTCTAGGAATTAAATCACCTTACAATCACTAACCTACTAAATTTACTATTTAATTAGCCATGCATATCCCGAGTTTTCCTAAAGCATTAATCAATCTCTCAAGCATCAATTAATTTAAATTCACAATTATCAATCAAAGGTAATAAAGATCTAATTCTCATTGCTATCAAAACAATTAATTTAAATTCATAATTATCAATCAAGGTAATAAACATCAAAATCATGAATTATAAAAGCACAACTTAAAAGGGAATATAATCAACTCAATTTATCTCTAATTTTGAGTTAAGTTAAACTTGTGTTTATAGGTTTATTAGAATTACCATCTCTCAATACATAATTCCAATTAAAATTATGTTATTGGTGGCTAAATCAATAACAAGCATGAAGATCAATAAACACAATATGTAACAACTAATAAGTATGTTTAATTGAGAACTTAGATCACGTTTGGATTATTAATCCCTAACAAAGAAAAAATTAGCCTAACATATTGTTATTAATCTTCAAAAATTCATAAGAAAAAACCATAATAAAAAGTATAAGAAAGAGAAGAAGAAGAATAAAATAGTTACGATTAATCTTGAATCTTCACTTTCTTGTGGTTCCTTTTTGCTCTTTTAGAGTTTCTTGTGTGTTTTTTCAGTGATATTCTCCTCTAGTTATCTCCCCAAAAGGCATCTAAAATTCCTCTTAAATAGCTCCCTTCAAGTTATCCTAAAAATAACTTTCCTATAAAAGCAGTTTCGGGGCATACAGTCATGCCTGATTGCCTTCTTTATAGACCAATATTTTTTGAATCAGGCCTGTGTCACTTCAAGCACACGGTTGTGCCTGATTCTTGCCATCTTCATATCGTCACACGCGGCTGTGTTAAGCTATTCATGTTTTAGTTGTGACTTGTAACCCGATTTTCACACTAATAGACATATAATTAGATCATAATCTCTTCATGAAAATTTTATCTACATAAGTAAGCTTCCAAAACATCTTGAATCATTTCAATTGGACCTCTTTAGCTTAAGATATTGCTGAAAAACTGAAAACTGCTCCTTCTAAAATAAGAGTTGAATATGTTGACTTTGACTCAAGAATTGCAAATTCAGATTTCTACAAGTATGCTCAATTTGGAAAGCTTAATATGTCTACTTCAAATGTCTAGAAGACCTCTTTCTCATTCTGAAACTTTAAGGATGTCAAAAATCTTCATCGCATCTCAGAGATCGAATCAGCCCAACTCTGAAATCGCACTTTAAGCTCCAATCTGCTCCTAATTCACAAAAATCAACCAATCATCTCATATATTTATAAAATAAATATATAAAGTAAATATAAATAAACTTAAAATATGCAAAATTTGACTCTCATCCATATGCCTTTGAAACTCATCTCCCCGTTCATCTGCAACTATCACTCTTCTTTAATCAAGTGATATAATTTTTTTTTTAAAAAAAAAATTGAGGTGATATGAAAGATTAAGAGAAATCAAGGATATGATACTTCAAATGAGAGGAGAAAAGAATTTGTTGTGGGGGAACGGAGACGAGAGCAAGAGGATATGTGAGAGAAGATAGAAAGAGTTATTCTTTTAGGGTGAAAGTTTAATTTTAGAGTTAATTTGTAATGGGTCTCACGTAGTGATTAGGATTATTTTTAGAATTTATCTCTGACATTTAATGCTGATGTGACTATTGACATGGCGCATATTTTAGGAATATGTCATCTTCGATTGCCACATTAGGACAAATTGATCTGAATTCATGGAGTACCCTTCATCTACAATAAAAATAAAAGTTCAAATACTAAATTGAAAAAAAATTAAAATTATAGAATCAAATTGAAACAAAGTTCAAAATTAAGTGACCATTAAAGCAATTACCCGATATAGAAATGTATAACAAAGGCATATGCTTGTCCGAAACTAATTTATAACTTTAAGTACTTTTCATTGTTTTATCAATGATGTTGCCATGAGGACCCACTCATGATACATTTTCCCCTAAACTACAAAATGGCATATCTTTTCATTTTCATTTTGCATGGACCGACCAAGCAGATATTTTAATTGAATATAAAATTACTTGGTATATTATTTAAATTCATGATATTTATTCTCACATTTAGTTTTTAATTTTATATATTTTTCACATCAGAAAACTTTTGTATCAAATTAAACTAACCACAGAAAAATATTTAATATATATAAAAAAATAAAAAATTTTAGAAAGTTATAATATGTTAGGTTAATACATAAAATATGCTTTATCCATGTTAATATATTTACAGGTTTATCCATCATAAATTGTACGTTATTTTTCTTTTAAAATAATACTCAATTTATTAATTTACTAAAAATTCTTTAACCATATATTTTTAGTAAAATTAAAGGTTTTTTTTTTGGGAGCAGAAATATGAGTTACTTAAAATTAATTGAAATAGTATATTGAAAAATTATATTTTAATTATATTCATCAATAAAATAGAATATAAAGTTAAGTAGTCTAGTGATATAACTCTCTTCAAGGTATCAATAAATCTAGATTTTAATTTTTACCTCCGCCATTGCTAAGAAAAATAAAAATAAAAGTAATCAAACTCACTCAAATTGTTATACTAATTTTATTAAAATTATGAATATTTCATGATTTAGTTTTTATGTCCATTAATATGAATAACCGAATAAGGCAATTATAAAATGAAAAGTGATTATAGAAACTTCTATATATATATATATATATATATATATAGTCAATTTACAAGAACTGATAGACAACAACAATACATCTTCTACTTTCCTTATCTTTAACTTTAATTTTTGTTTAATCTAACACCTTTTTGTTAATATAAATCAGTTTCTTCGAATTTATATTCCTCCGATTTTCAGATATTTATTTTTACTGCATTTATTTAGAGTTTAATTTTCTAACTATTACATCAGTTAATTATTAACTTAGCAGATAGTCTAAATTGTCAGTTAGAAGTTAGATTATTATTATTATTATTATTATTATTGGGGAATCTTGGGGAAGGGGGGATATATTGGGGAAAGGGATGAGAGTGGGGTTTGAACCGCCATATTCTAATGGGCTTGAGTGCCCTCACTACTACTCCAAAAGGGGAGTGGCAGTTAGAAGTTAGATTATTACTCACTCCGTTTTATTTTAATTGTCTTTTAAAGTAATGTCACAAAAATTAGAAATCTTATTTAATAAACATAATTGTAAGTATAAATGATTATATTACCCTCTTTTAGAAAGAATAAAAGGTTAGTACTCGTTGTTCAAAAAAAAAAAAAAAAGGTTAGTACTCAAGTAGATATATAAGATTTACTCTAAAATCAAGATATGAGTAAAGTTGAAAATGATAGTTTATTTTTTGTTGGTAATCTAAAAACGTCATTTAAAGTGGAACAAATTCTATTTTTTAAATGACAATTAGAATTGAATGAAGCGAGTATTTATTAATATATTTTCTTACACCTGGCATCTATGTTGCACGGACACTTCTATAAAGAGTTGTGTCCCGTGTCGGATACGTTTTTGACACTGACACGTTTCGGAGGCGTTTCCGAAAATAAAAAAGTGTCGGGGTTGTTTTTTACAAAACAAAAGAAAAAAGATACATGTGTCCCTTTTAAACATATGTATCTTCTATCATTGGATGGATCATAATTAGAGATGGTATTTTTGAATGAAGATATCAATGAGAACATTGAGAGTGAAAATGTTAATTAAGTAGAAAATTCCATAAATTGAAATTGCTAATAAATATTATGAATGAAATCTTGATATATTAATGTTGTTTATGATTATTATGATTCTATTGTTAATTTTAAGTAAAATTAGACGGAAAATTATTTATTTATTATTGAAAAATTGTGTATAATGAAGGTGTTATTGTTTTATTTATGTTATAAGATAACATGATTATATGTTTTTTTTTTTGTGTTTTAGAATTATTTTTAATGTTAAAAAATATTACTAACCATGAAAAGTATATTTTTGAATTGAATCTAATTTATAATTTATATAAAATGAACTTTATAATTTTTTATATTTATAAATTAACCTCTATATTTTTATATTTATAAATTAACCCTAGTGTCAATATTTTATATTTTTTTAAAAAATCGTTTCCCTATGTCTATATCCCCATTTTTCGTATCTCCGTTCCCGTGTCCGTGCTACCTAGCCTGGCATACATGCACTTTCAAATAATGAAGAGCCAAGGGTATTAATATATATATATATATATTTTATTTGAATTATTATTTAAAATTTATTAAATTTTAACTAATTAAATTTAATTAAAATAAAATTATAAAAGCAGTAAATATTTTTTAAAAATTAATTTAACACAATTAATGACAAATTATTTGTACCAAAATAACCTTTATCAACTAATTAGTTAATATTATTTCCAAAAAGAAACTAATTAGTTAATATTGCTGGTGAAAATAATATAATTTTAACCAGAAAAATATTTAATTTTTTTTAAGAACAGGGTTTTAAATCTGTGTTTTTTTTCTCCTTTATATATATATATATATATATATTTTTTTTTTTTTTTTTTTGTACATGATAAAAAAATTTGAGATTTTAATATAGAAAATATCAGAAAAAGGATGTAAGAAAAAATTAGGTCCCCAATGCAAAGTGCAACTGCAAACAGAGAAATTATAATTTCTAATGCAAACAAAAGAAAAAAGAAACGAAAAAAAAAGGTGACGAATGACAAAACATATGAAAAGGAAAATATTGAAGATATGACCATGGCATGGAAGCCACTTGCAACGCAATGGCTGAACCTTCTGGTGTATTCTACGCCCTTCGAATCCTATCTCTTTACCACCTGTGCTTGCTTCTACACCTCCTTTCTAGATATTTTTCCACTTGATATTTTCTCTATATATTTTTAGTGTCTTTGCTCATGATCCTCTACATCGACATTTTTTTGTCCTTGCTTGCTCTCTCCTCTTTTGGCCGTTCGATTCAACTTTTCTCCTTAATAACTCTTTCTGTTAATTAACGTCCGTTTTTCTGCCCCTTCCAGCCGGCCTGACAAAAAAAGAGATTTATTAGCATAAATTTATGCAACTTTTTAATAACATGAGTGGATGAGCCACTTTGATTAGAACTATGGGAAGTTCAAATATCTTTACATCAGTTTTTTTATTCTAAATGATTATTGAATTAAGAAATATTATTTCAAAAGTAAATTTTTTAGGAATTAATTAATTAATTATGAAAAATAATAACTTAAAATTATAATAGTATAAAAAATAATTATTAAAATAAAAAATATTAAAATAATAACTAAATAACGTTTAAAAATAATTCTTTTTTTTTTGGAAAATATAAATTATGCTAACATTTTTCCAATTATTATCCACCAAATTATAAAAAGAAATATATAACTACATATATCATAATTTAAATTTAAAATATTATTTTTTTTTTGACCTGAATTTAAAATATTATTTAAATAAAAATAATTTTCTATTGCTTAATTTCAATAAAGTTAAAAATAAATACTTTATTTGATTCAATAATAACTTTATTTGAGCTAATTGAATGGTTTAAATTTTTCATTTTTACCAGTTGATTACATATAAGACGAAAAAATAGGTCATGATCCAATTATACTCTCAATATTTAACTCTACTTATAGATCTATGGTTCTATCATTGTTCAGGACGGAGAACCTAGCTGACTAACGGTGTTTAAAGTCAAAACAACGGTTTCAAAATATAATCCAACGGTGGACCTGTTTCTTTGCTGTAAAATATGATATTTTTGTAGCACCATCATCATCTACTCCGCTTTAAAGTCAATAAATACTCTCTCGCCCCTTCACTTCTTCCTCATCCTTTGCCTTCAAAACCCCCTTCAACACAGAAGAAGAACCAGAAAATTTTAAACCATGGCAACCATGGCAACAGCACTCACATCTCTCTCAGCCAAACCCCAGAAGACCACTCTTTTCGAGTCCTCCTCATCCTTTTATGGCACCCCAGTTGCTGCACCTTCCCTTCGCATGCAACCGTCAGCTAAAACCAATGCACTTCCTGCTTCTATGTCGGCTTCTACACCATCTTACAATCTCAATTCTTTCAAGTTTGATCCTATCAAAGAGTCTATAGTTTCACGAGAGATGACTCGTAGATATATGACTGATATGGTCACTCATGCTGATACTGATGTTGTGATTATTGGTGCTGGCTCTGCTGGTTTGTCTTGTGCTTATGAACTTAGCAAGAACCCTTCTGTTAAAGTTGCTATTGTTGAACAATCTGTCAGCCCTGGTGGTGGCGCTTGGCTCGGTGGCCAGCTCTTCTCTGCCATGGTAAGATATTCCAAACCTTCATTTTCTTTTAAAAATTTTCTACATGCACCCAACAAATGTTCCAGCTATTACTTCTTTTAAAAATTTCTACATGCACCCAAGAAATGTTCCTGCTATTACTCTGCATGTTTTTGGCTTCATTTTCATATCAATTTACTTCAATTTTGTTGTTAAACATGTTGGAAGTTCTTAGCTGAATAGTCTGCTCGTGCTAGATTTAACAAAATTTTAGTAAACGTTGATGAAAGTTCTTGCCTTTTTGTTAAAATTCTTTGGTGAAATTGATATAATTGACCCAACAATGAAAATCATGCGTATCAGGCATATATATATATTGCTGAGGCTTCTTGACAAAAACAGGTTACATGGATTATTCAGTAGTATTATTGGTAAAAGTGTGAGGATACAAGTGTTCATTAACTAAAATTTGGATTTACATGTTTATATCAGGTTGTGAGGAAACCAGCACATCTCTTCCTTGATGAGCTGGGCATTGAGTACGATGAAGCAGACAACTATGTTGTAATCAAGCACGCTGCCCTGTTTACCTCAACAATCATGAGCAAACTCCTTGCCAGACCAAACGTGAAACTTTTCAACGCTGTGGCTTCTGAGGATTTGATAGTGAAGGAAGGAAGAGTGGGTGGTGTTGTTACCAACTGGGCTCTAGTGTCAATGAACCATGACACACAATCCTGCATGGACCCTAATGTGATGGAGGCTAAGGTGGTTGTCAGCTCTTGTGGGCATGATGGACCTTTTGGTGCTACTGGTGTGAAGAGGCTTAAGAGCATTGGCATGATTGATAGCGTTCCCGGGATGAAAGCTTTGGATATGAACACTGCTGAAGATGCCATTGTAAGGCTTACTAGGGAGGTCGTCCCTGGAATGATTGTTACCGGCATGGAAGTTGCTGAGATTGATGGTGCCCCAAGAATGGTAAGTGTCTACTTTCTTATTTGTGAAGAGTTGAGATTGTTCTTAATATATTCAGTCACTTGCAGACCTAAATAGTTAGCCTGAGCCTGAACAATATGTGAAAGTGAACAAAAGAAAAATCCTTTAGTTTCAAAGGGGAAGGTGCTTTAGAAGCGCATATGCCTACAAGTTGAATGGCTGTCTCATTTGTTTTTCTTATTGACAATTTTGTCTTGCAAAAAACTAGCATCTAAAAGTCAAAATATTTACTTGAGGGACCATTTATAAGCTCAAATTGAAGTTAGACATGGGCCCTTGAAGATTTGTCCATTATGCATGTAGTTTGCAAGAGGAGCTAAAGCAAACAGGGGAAAAATGCTTTCAACAATGTGATTATGTGATACTGATGAAATTGTGTACAATGGTGATGCAGGGACCAACATTTGGAGCAATGATGATATCAGGGCAGAAGGCAGCACACCTTGCTTTGAAGTCCTTGGGGCTGCCCAATGCTCTTGATGGAACCTTCACTCTTACCCCAGAGTTGATGCTAGCTGCAGCTGAATCCGGCGAGATTGCTGATGCTTGAATGGTGGCAACAGCAGCAGATGGAATACATAAAAAATGATGAGATATCAGATAAATAATAATAAAATATATTGTAGAAATGAGTTTGGCTGTAGAAGTATGTCTCGGGGGGGATTATGGTTGAATTTGAGTAATGTTAGGTTTTGTTAATAGTCTTGGTATCTCAACTGTCAAAAGTTTGGTTGGAACTTTGCTGGTGAAAAGAAAAGGAAAAAAAAAAAACATTAGTCTTCTGCTCTTTTGTAATTTTTTGATCTTTTTGATCTTAGATTATGATGTCTCTTGCTCTTATCTTTACCTGTTCTATTTCTTCTTGAAAATGCCTCCTGGCTTAGAGCGGCGGTAGGGGCAGAGGGGGCTGCATATTTGTGCAGCTCTCCCCAAACGTAACTCTACAGGTTGCGCTTAAAGCTATCTCTGCCATTGCTAGAAAGCTGTTCTGTTTTTTTTTTTCCTCATCTTTTGCATAACTTGAATAAATTTTAACATGGTTTTAGATAAGCTGTTAAATTGTCTTGAGAACAACCTCACCTTGTCACACAAAAGGCAGATCATAATTTTTTTCAGGGTATTCTTTGACCAATTTAAGATTATGTCTCAGATTGATTTTAAAAGCCAACATTACTGTATGGACCTAATCTATTTAGACATATACCTTCTAAGAATAATGAATTTTAGCCAATAGAAAAAGTATGTTCAGCCATATGGAGTAACACTCATAAATAGTGACAAATCAGTTATTAAAATTTTTGAAGTTAATGGAGATGGTAGCACTGGATTAGCTCTGAATTTTTGCCAATTAATTCTACCCTACACTACTTTAATGTTTTCAAGGTTTCACAGACCTTTTCTTTCCTTCATGTTCCTGTTTACTCTTTTTCTTGGCCCACTGCCCATTTTGATAGGTTGGTGCCTCAGTCTAATCCCACTACTATCATTGCAATAGCATGATTGAAACTTTCCAATATTTTAAGCAGCATTCAGGGCACATCTTATGCTTCGATGCTGGATGAATCATGAATCATGAACACTGTTAGTTTACTCAAACTTAGGCTGCTTTCTAGCAAGAATGCCACAAGCTGCAATTGTTACTGAGCATCTCCAGATAAATAATCACACCACTCTAAAAAAATAGTAGTTTTTACAACAAAATTGATATTTTATGCCCATAAAATCTCTTCATTTTTTTTCTGTAACAAATTCTTTTTTTTTTTTTTTTTAAAAAAGGCTACTTAATATGCGACTTAAAATCTCAGACTTTGATATAATTGAGTTAAACCGCAAAAGTTCATATGAATAATGCCGAACCATGATTTAGCGAAATCTGAGGCGATCCTATCGCTTATGCTTTCTTCATGCTTTTAGTCTTCCCTATAAAAGTAAGCAAACTAAGAACAGATGCATACTTACGGATAGACAAGCAATAGCAAGAGTGTACATACTTCATCATGCGTTCTCTTGTTCATCAACCTATGCTAAACTCTTCCAGTAACACCAATTTTAGCTCCAAACTCTTTATCCTTTTCCTCTTCCTATCTACTAGTATATTATCCAGTGTTTTTGTTGCTCCCCATTTGATCAGATTTAGCCACTCTGACCCAATTAGTCCTGCACATATATGTGAGAGAGCTCATGATCCCCAAGCTTGCTCGGTAATGGTATCTGAAGCTGTTGCTGGCATTGATGGAGAACAAGAATCAAACAATATCAGTGTACTAAAAAATTTCTTGATAAGATCTCTTCCACAAATGAGAATGACAATGGAATCTGCTTGTCAAAAAATTCGTGGCACCAATGGTTACAAGGTTCAACCTCCTCTAGTTGATTGTTTGGAGCTAATGGACTTGTCCACGGATCGAATTGATAATACATTAGCTGCTATAACCAACTGGAGCACAAAAGCTGATGTTGATAATGCACATACGTGGCTTAGTGGAGTACTCACCAACCAGGTTACATGCTTAGATGGGATTGAGAATACAAACCAACAATCCATGAAAAGCTTGATTCAAGATTTGATCTCAAGAACAAGAACATCTCTAGCAGTTCTTGCCAGTCTTTCAGCTTCAGATAAAGCTAATCTCCAGACACTAAATGGGGGATTTCCGCATTGGATCTTGTCCAAGCATCGAGCACTTTTGGAAAGTTGTTCAGACCATATTCGGGCAGATGTAGTGGTGGCACAAGATGGAAGTGGAGACTATAGTACAGTTAAAGAAGCTGTTGCATCAGCCCCAAATAAGAGCGAGACCAGGTATGTGATATATGTTAAGCAAGGCACTTACAAGGAGAATGTAGAGATTGGTAAAAAGAAGAAAAATTTGATGATTTTTGGTGATGGTATGAATTTGACCATCATTACTGGTAGCCTCAATGTTATTGATGGATCATCAACTTTCAGATCTGCTACACTTGGTACTAATCTCAGACTTCTATACCATCAACTTTCCACCAATTTATTTAGTGCCCACCATTATAGATGTCTAAAGCTTTTGCCCACAAATGCAGCTGTTGCAGGGGATGGATTCATACTACAAGATATATGGATACAAAACACAGCAGGACCAGAGAAGCACCAAGCAGTGGCACTCAGAGTTAGTGCTGACCAATCTGTTATAAACCGTTGCAAAATTGATGCATATCAGGATACACTCTATGCACACAGCTACAGACAGTTCTATAGAGAATGTTTTATACTTGGAACCATTGATTTCATATTTGGTAACGCAGCTGTTGTACTTCAAAAGTGCAAGATTATTGCCAGAAAGCCAATGTCACACCAAAAGAACATGGTGACTGCACAAGGTAGAGTGGACCAAAATCAAAACACAGGGACTTCAATTCAATATTGTAGAATTATTCCAAGCCAAGACTTGGAACCAGTACAAAACATGTTCCCCACATATCTTGGTAGGCCATGGAAACAGTACTCAAGGACTGTGGTGATGGAATCTTACATTGACAGCCATATTGATCCTGCTGGTTGGGCAGAGTGGAATGGGGATTTTGCATTAAAGACATTGTATTATGGGGAGTATGCAAATAGAGGGCCGGGTGCAGGTACAAGTGAGCGAGTGAAATGGCAGGGCTTTCATGTGATTAGTGATCCATGTGAGGCCTGGAATTTTACTGTGGCAGAATTGATACAAGGAGGAGAATGGTTGGGTTCTACAGGAGTGTCTTTTACTGAAGGACTGTAGCTTTGATTTTCCTTGTGGAATTGTTTTCTTTCATGTTTTGCATGTAACTTTGTGTAATGGCCAGGACTACTAAGGTTTGCTTTGAAATTCTTGATCCATGTTATTGAAAATCCCCTTGAAAGAAAAATTAAAACCCAGTAAACTAATCTGTTTTCTTCCACCAAAACAAAATTCAAAAAAAAAAAAAAAAAAAAATCAAGACTCATCCTTGCAAAATTAATTCCTGATCAAAACAAGAAAAAGCTAACTGTACAAGAAATAGATATATATTAGGGTCGTAAATTAATATGTATTAGCATCTTCTTAAGTGATGACATGGCCTTTGCCTTGTCAGCAAATTTGATGATGTGGCTTGCACTATGCCTGCATGTGCTATGACATGGTTTAGTGTATTTTTTGACATGGCATTGATGATATGGTATGCGCCGCATGTGTGTATTAAGTCATGTGGCCTTTGGCAATATTTGCGTGTAATATGTGCTATGTTTTCATTTGCTTTGGTGAGGTCTTGGCAACGTTTCGACTCTTAAAATTGAAATTTAAAATTTAATTCGAGTTTAGTCGAATTTTTAAAGTTTAAATTCAATGTAATTAATTATTTTTTATATTTAAATTCAATTTAATTTGATTTGATTAATTATATCAAATCTTAAAATTCATATATTAAAAAATTTTAATTTCACTTAATTTGCTAAAATACTTTTATATTTATATTAAAATAAAAAATATATTAATAAATAGGAATAATAACTATTTTGGTATCTCAACTTTTCAAAATTTTACAATTGAGTTTCTCAACTTTTATTTGTTACAATTAAGTGTGTGAACTTATTAATAAATCACAATTCAATGTTTTAGCAGGTAACAAATGATGTGACAATTTGTGGACTCCACTCAGTCGCTGATGTGGACGAACATCATAGTAACACCTCAGCAAAGTGAAACTGAAGACTAGTTGATTACTTGCAAAAAAAACATTGAATTGTCATTTATTAATAAGTTCACACACTTAATTGTAACAAATAAAAGTTGAGACACTCAATTGTAAAATTTTGAGAAATTCAGACATCAAAATAGTTATTATCCCTAATAAATATGTACAAATTTAATCAAACTTAATAGACTTATAAATTCATTAAATTAATTATTAAGGAGATTAAATTTGACTAATCACTCTATTCAAAATTGAGTTCAACTCCACAATAATTGAATTAATTTTAAATATGTTTTCAATTTTGAGCATGTGCAAATTAACTTAACTTGGTTATACTCATAGCAACAATAATGCATTCAATGATCTTGCTTTTGCCATTTCAGCAAATTTGACGAGTCTTTTGCCATGTTGGCATTTATGATTATGTGGCCTGCGCCACATCTGCATATATGATTACGTGGCTTCAGCCGAAGTATTTGAGATCTGGGAACGTGACAGACGACATAGTCGTTTCATTTATCGTTCTGTTTCATTCTGGTCGATCTCTTCAAAATTCCTCACCTGCAAAAAAACACTTTCAGAATCGAAATCCAAAGAAGGTATGCATGTGTGGGTAGAAGCCTCATTTTCTGTTTGATTCCTGGGAAAATACTGGAAAATTAAGAATTTTATATTAATTGTTATTTAGGAAGAAATGACGACCTCTATTTTCTGAGCAGCCAAACACACTTTA
>CATIWK010595702.1:0-24785 GCA_949634005.1 Mallotus japonicus
CATTATGATGAAACTGGGATTACTTCACATTTTTCTCATGCATGCCTTCTTTGGATCACCCTGTCTAGGTTCGGGGTTCAATTCCATTTCTTTGGGAGCAGATTGTTGATTTAACATATAAGCCTAAGTTTGAGATTGTCACACCTGAGGATGCTGTGAGTATTATTTGTTCATTTATTACCTTGTTTGATCATATAATTTTTGAACTTTCATCTCTAAATTGACTGCTGGAATTTTGCATGTTATCCAGCCTCGAGTAGCAGAGCGGCATTTTCTGGATTTGAGAAAAAAATATGGCAGTGTGTTAGCAGTTGACCTCGTCAATAAGGTGCATATTGTTATTTATCATATTATGCAATGAGAATTGTTGGTGGATAAAATTATACTGTATTTTAGTCACTCCTTTGGGCCTGATGATTTTGTACCAATTTCTTGGTTAAATTTCCCTTCTTGGATATAATTAAAGAGGATAAGCAGGGCATTTTGATGCCTGCTACACACGTATTTTTTACATATGAGCTCTTTCATTTGATGTATGTGTTTGACTGTGTGAGAATACATATTTGGACTGCTTTTCTGGCCATTTGTTGCTGACCCCGCCACCTTCACTCTTTTCAGCATGGAGGTGAGGGACGCTTAAGTGAAAAATTTGCCAATGCAATGCAGCATATTCGTAGTGATGATGTAAGGTAGAACTGCCTTCCATAAAACAATTTCTCATTCTCTGTTTTCAAATTATGGTCTCATTTAATAACATAGAGCTTCTATATGTTGTAGATATCTGCACTTCGATTTTCATAAAATTTGTGGGCATATTCATTTTGAGCGCCTTTCTATCCTTTATGATCAAATTGTGGATTTCCTGGAAACAAGCGGGTATGGTTTTGTCCAGAGGTTTAAAATCTTACATTTCACTTTCTTTTGAATATTTTGTTGCCCTATTCTCATGAAGAGAGATAGAAGTTTTCCTTGAATATTGTTAATATGTTCAGTGAGGTTTTTTTGGCTTCAATTCAATATTTTGAAACTTTCAAACTCTCTTTTTATTAATAGGTTCTTTTTATTGAACGAAAAGGGTGAGAAAATGAAGGAGCAAACTGGTGTTGTAAGGTCAAACTGTATTGATTGCTTAGACCGTACAAATGTTACCCAGGTAAGTTATTGTCAATGACAGAGACACTGTATATTCTGGTTTTGCTTAAGAGTCAATACAAATAAAGCTACACATGTTTGTGAATTAGAAGTTGGGTTCTGTTTGAGTTTAGAATGTACTGCAATTTTTTTATGATATTTTTTCACAATGCTATATCTGTCATGTGAACGTCATTATCTTGCTTGCAAGGAAGATGTAAGGCCTTCCTCAGGAAGTACATGCTTCTAATTTCTGCCTTATGTACTCTTATGTGCCTATTCTGTATTTTATGGTGATTTTTCTGTCATCTTTTGGTATACTATATAATCAGTTAGTTTGTCTATGGAAGATAAGAGAATTCATAGGAAGTACAAAAGATAAGATTGAAAGCTGTTCCAAGACAGAGAGAGAGAGAGAGAGAGAGAGAGAGAGAAGGAGAGAGAGATTTTAAACTGCTACTTAGATTAACAAAATCTTCATTCAATCAAAGATTTTTCTTTGAAAGTCTAAATTGGTTAACCTGTCAACCAATAATTTTGTTTGATTTTTATTTTCTTTTAATATTTTTGGTGTTGCCCCTGTAGATTTTTCTCTCTTTGTTCATGCTTCTCATGACAATATTATATATGGTAACAGAGCATGATTGGTCGAAGAATGTTAGAGATCCAACTGAGAAGGATTGGTGTTTTTGGTGCAGAAGATACTATTAGCTCACGCCCAAATTTGGATGAAAGCTTTAAAATATGTGAGTTCATTTATATTTTCTGTTTGCAAAAAATCCTTATGAGGCTCTCTATGTTCTATAAGCATTTTGTACTTTCCTACTTCTCTTACATTTGAATATTTAAAGTTCACTTTCTATTGCTTATCTCTCCTCAGTATGGGCTAATCATGGGGATGACATAAGCATTCAATATTCTGGAACTCCTGCTCTAAAGGGAGATTTTGTAAGGTATTTTTCTGTAGATCCATTTCAATGTTTCACATGTAAAATTAGTGTGCATCGTTACAATACTTTAGACAGTGGCACAAAGCTTTTCCAATTTTCCTGAAATGGAAGTCCAAGATGCTTGCTGATATCATCAATAGACTTACTTACATTGATGAAATTTAGTCATGAATTCAAGTTGGTCAATCTTATGGAGACAAGTAAGCATTTTGATACTTCTGAAATAGTTTGTATAAACAAGTACAGGGAACTTAAGCAAGAGATGGACCAAATATTTTGCTCTTCAAAAATTGTGATAGTACCCATTAGCTTCATCTTTTTCCTGTTTACCTTATCATGGAGTCACGTGGTAGAGGTTGAAAATTTGCTTTCTACATTCACTATAAAATATGTAAGAACATAACGAGCAATATAGGTACTACTGACAGAGACTTTGTAACTAATCCTCCCATTACAATTAAGCCCAAACTTGGAAAATTCTAAAATTTTAATAGAAAGAATCCTAACTAGATAGTCCCAAATAAAATGAAAATTCCTGAATAGAGCAATTAATTCTGAAATCGAAAGTTACTAGAAAAACCAGATTTTCCATAACTAAGAACTTAAAGCAAACCTCTCTTTATTTCCTTGACTACATCACTGAAAGAGGTTGTGCTTCTAGGAAGTGATAAAGTTTATCATCTTAGAAACTTTGCCTTGCATGTTAGAAGATTGTAGAGGCAATGCCATTTGCTCTAAATATATATTTCTGCTATAGAAATTTTGTAGTTTCAACTTTTGAATTCCCAAAGAATCTATCCAGGTTTTCACACTTTGTCAGTAGCAAGACCTATCAGGGTTTCGAAATTAATAGATTTTTCTAGCTTTTGATGTATATTTGAGCGGTTGTGTTCTTGGCATTAATTTTGAATAGTATTTGAGCTAGTGTTTTAGCGTTTTTAGCTGTTGAGGAATGGTGCTGGAAACTGAAAGAATCCAATCAACATTCAGCATCTAGGTGATATGTTTGATATAAAAGGGTCAATATACAGTTGTACCTTTGCTGTAATTATGATGGCCATATTTGTTGGCATTTATATTCTTATGCTTTACCAAAATGCAAAGAGGAAGGATGTGCCCACCGTCCCCATACACCTGCACTTAGCTGGGGAGCACTTTGTGCATCAATTGAGCCCTCTCTTTTTTGTTCGCTTACTGCAAACTTTTATGTCTGTTGAATTGCAGATATGGCCAAAGGACAACCCAGGGGATCCTTAAAGATGGCTGGAATGCCCTGGCTCGTTATTATTTGAACAACTTCTCTGATGGTACAAAACAAGTGAGTATGCTTCACTTTATTCAAATTACTTTTGAATTGGCAATATAAGGATTAGTGAAAGAGGTTGCACTTTGCCTCTCATCAGTTGGTAATAATCTTTTGTATTCAATCTGCAATGAGATTATCTACCAAATAATGTTTTATTAACCTGCTTTACGTAGATTAATATTTATTTATTTGTTTTATAAAAGCAGTAATCTGTTGTACCCAATTTTAATGCAATTAATATTTAAATCACCAATTGCATTGAAATTGCATGGTTTATCTGCCTTGAGAAAAGATGAATCTTTTATAACATCCTCAATAATTTACTGAATATATTTTCTGTTTTGGCATGCATGTGAAGGATGCAATTGATCTCTTACAGGGACATTACATTGTCTCTGTGAGTCGAGATATGACCCCTCCATCTCGAACAGGAGGCCTTGAAAATATAGCTGTGAGTACAAGTCAAATAAAAATTTACATTTGAAATATGTTCTACTCATCTGTTGGGTTTACTGGGATCAGTTTGGTTAATGGTTCTTTCTCATATGCTTCTCTCCGTCAAAATCTTTGTTGATAAATTAGACACATGAAAATATCAGATTTGTGCTAGAAAGCTATGTACATATACACTTCATTGTAGGGTTTATGACTTATCTATATATACATCATTGTAGGGTTTATGATTTATCCTTATCCTAAGAACAACTTTGATTCATGATGATGATCAATCTGAGTGATTAATTTTTTTGTTTAATAAACTAGTCTCTGCACTTCCATGTGCTTTTATCCCATTAAATTCATTATGTATGCGTGAGAGATTATTATATTGCCAATTACTTTAATGTATATATGATATATCATTGCCTACACTTTGTAACCTCAGATTCTGACGACAGATTCTCTTTGCAGTCTTTTCCGTTGGCTATGTTGGTGATCTCGACTGGGCTCTTTTTTTCCATGCTGTCACTTCGGCAAGGTGAGCTGACTTGCATAACAAATTGAAAACATAACAAATTGACATGCATTATCTGCATCAGAAGTGCATTGAATCCAATTCTCATTTTCTTAGATATACAGAAGAGTTATGTACTATGGTTAAAATTTGTGCAACTTTATCTGTGCAAATAGATTCTTTATGGGTCTATGTGTGTGCGTATGTATAATGGTAAAATACTTTGATTAACAGTCAGGATATACAAATACTGATTTGGTTAGCTACTGAAATAATCAGTTCCTGCCTTTCAGTCAATTATTCACCCAATCAAGATTAAGGAAAATTTGAGATGTTGGTTCGTATAACCACATGTGGACAACTTTTCTTACTAGTCGTCTTTAATTCATCTTATATGCAGTTCAATATGATATTCAGCACTTATTCTACTCAATCATATGGGCAAGCCTCACTGTTGGTATTGGAGCATTTGTGAAGGCCCATGGACGGGTTTTCTGCAATCGGCCTCGTCTGCATAAGCCCCGCTGTTGATTATAGGTTCCAAATCCAAATACATAAGCAAATATAAAAATTCCTCTGAAATTTTTAGCTTGCTACTTAATTTTATCCTTTCACAAATTTTTTTGTCTACCTAGTTTTGATACTTGATCAATTATATCAGAAGGTTAGAAGATCCTCATTTTTTGAGAATTTTTTTGGCCTGAATACCAACTTTTTTTCTCTCTCTCATTTCATAATCTTTCATGTATCAGTGGATCTTTCTGCATTGTTCAAGTTTGAAACTTCTTGGTGATAAGGTTACAGGAATTGTTTGCAGCTTGAACCTTTTGTATCAAACCTACCATGACCAAGATTGATATAGGAGCCTATTGTATTGATTTTTCGTTTCCTTGTTAACTGTAACAGTCAATAATAGTTGGCATCAATTTTATCTATGGACGACAAGAGTAATATTTCAGCTCTTATTATTATCGTTGTTGTTTGCAGTAGTGAATTTAATATGCAGAGGCTAAGCTGCATATCAGTGGGAGTTGCTGATAATTTTTCTTCTTTTGAGATTTTTTGTGCATTGATCTTTATGTTGCAGTTTAATATCCTATTCCCATGCTTATTTATATGTAAATATAATATAATAATAATGAGAAAAATATCAAATATCATATTTTCTTATTTATTTGAATTGAAATTGTATATTAAATAATTAGAATTTTGTTTTTAAAATTTTTAATTAATAAGTGGCCACAATATTCTATGTTAAATGAACAGTTAGTAAAATTGTAACAAGGGATTCTTTTTGGTTAAAAAAGGATTCTTTTATAAATATTATTATTCAGATTATGTTCAATTTTAAGTTAATTTTTCATGAAATTTAAGCTAATTATTAGCAACTATGAGTTTTGTGTGTGTGGGCATGCGTGCGTTATTTAACATATTAAATAAATTTATAAGGTATAAAAATGACTAGTTTGTTGTTCAAAAAAAAAAAAAAAAAAAAAGACTAGTTTTACACATAAAAGGAGGGGAAAGAACAATGTTTGAGCTCTTACTGCTCCCTTCTTATTGTTAAATTTGAAGCAGTCACTTGAGAGAGGCAGACTATAATAAGTTGCATATTACATAATTACTGGAACAAAGCAAAGAGTTTGTGAGAGAACATGGTGAGCAAAAATCAATCATTATTCTTATTTGGATATCAGGTCTGCATATGGAGGCCAATACAGGTGGAATTGTATCTTGTACACCACAGTGAGGCCATTAAGATCCACAGGAGAAGATGTCACATACCCTTGTACAAACACAAAGTCACCTGTGCCTCCTACAACAGGATGATCAGCAGGCTTCACATTATGTGTGCCTCCAACAATTGAGATTGACCCTTTATGATTCTTGAGATTTAGAGTGATCTTAGCAGTAGAAATGCTGCTAAGTCCACTGAAACTGGATGTTACAGAAGTTCCTTCTGCAATGCCAACAACTCTGGAAGTTCTGTTGGGTGCAACTGTCATGGGATCCTGGAAAACAAATATGGTGCCGAAAGGCGTTGTGGTTTGACTAATGTTTGCTCCTGCAACGCCATCCACTATGATATACCCAGTTTTATTGATGGTTTCATGCTGGTAGAGCGCAAAATGAAGGGACTTGAGCCCGTCGTGGTGGTGGTGGTGGTGGTGGTGGGAGGTAGAGGTAGGCTTAAGTGAAAGAAGTAAAATGAAAGCAGCAAGAGCAAAGGGCTGCAGGGATTTAGCCATGGCAGATATCTTTCTGCAGTTCTTGTCAAGAACACAAAAGGGTATTGCAATGCAAGTGCTTAACAGGCTTATTCAGAGGACTCTTATATAGAGTAGAGCTTTCCTTACATTAAATTGAAATTGACATGAGAAGTGAGACTATTTTTTCCAGTCAACAGAGGAGTATTGAACCATTCAAAGGCAGACTGACATCTTTGAAAAGTTGGAAGTGGTTGAGACATCATTCTCAAATCCATGACTACTATAAATCCAAACCACTTAAATGGGTGGGAAATTTTGCGGGTAAAAGCAGCTTGTCACCTGCTTCTATTTTTCTATTATTATTATTATTTTTCAATAAAGTTTTGCAGGTGACTCCGTTAAGAATGAGTAGGCATTGGAAACTAATAAGTTTTCCATTGTAGCTTGGAAATGAAAATATGAAAACAAATATGGTGAAATTATTTTCTAATATAGAAATATTTATTTTCTAGAAGTAATTGACCAATTGAAATTATTAGAGAATAAAGGTGAATTTGATTTTCCCCTGAATTTTTTTACGAAGACCAGATTAGCCTAATAATTACACTGCCCTTTTAACAGACCTCCTAAACATTTATAAACACATCCCTAATGTTTTACTTAGTTAACACATTAGTTCTTATTTGAAGAAAGAAAATAAATTATATTTTTTAAATTATATTTAAAATGTAAATTTTTTATACCATATAAATTAGGAACTATTACGAGTTTAAAATTTTTTATTCACGTGAAATTATATATTACTGTGACCATTTGAGAGGGTGAGGAGATTATTTATTTAATTTTTAATTATATTTATTTTATATATGTAATTTTAATCAAAAATTATTTTTAATAAGATTGCACAAAGTAAATGTATTAATTTCTTTTGTTTTTTTGGAAAATGGGAATTAAAAAAATGAGATTGAACAACAATTTTCACATATTTAATTTTACTAGTTTATTTTTATTTTGTGTCTTTTATAAATGAAACATTATGACTTTTAATTTCTACTATTGTTTTTTTTTAATGCAAACGTAATGCATGATATATTTTCCTACGAGTATCATTCAGGCAATGTAAGTTTACCCTTTTTTTTTTTTTTTGTGAATTTTCACTTTATTTTAGTAGATTATAATAAATTTATTAATTTGAATTTTGGTTTCATATATTAGTATGACCATTTGAGAAGGTAGGGGGATTATTTACTTAACTTTTTAATTTATATTTTAATATACTAATATTTAATTACATATTTTGCATGTGAATAAAATATTTTTAGACTCATAATAGTATAAAAATAATAAATAAATACATCAGGGACTAAATTTCCTAATGGTTTACTTATTTAATAAATTAGTCCCTGTTAGAGTAAAAAAATTAAAATTTTAAATTTTAAATTATATTTAAAACTTAGAGATGTTTGTACCATATAAAATTGAATACTTTAATGATATATTATATAAATATATACATTTAATTATGCATAAACTATATACTTTTGATATATTTATGCATTATTGTAGACACCTGATCCGGTCGGCCCGCATTAGGGGATGGATTGTGGTTGTTTAGTTTTGCCGGCCCGCAACAAAGTCCGATGATGAAAACGAGATTTGAATGCAAGAGAAAACCCAAAAATTTCTTAAGAAGTGATTTAGAAGAGCAGCCCATGGAAACCCAAACCCAAGCACCTGAGCCCAGCTAGGCCCGTGCAGGCCCAGGCCTAGGAGGCGATCCCTCCTGGCCAAGGGGCGATCGCCTCCTTAGGCTCCCACTTGCATGCTGCATTAAATACAGCATGTAATTAGCAGAGAAAGTGGGTCCCCACGCCTAACCCTCTGCTCCAGCACGCAAAAAACCATCTTTTGAGAAGAAATGAGTGGATTTGAGGGAGCTTGGGGGGAAGTGAAGGGAAGGTGATTAGATGGGTAGTTGAGAGGCTTAAAAGGGAAGAGAAGAGAAAAGAAAAGGGACTTTTGGAACTTTTGAAAAAATTGAGTTCCTGAGAAAAAAGAGAACGAACCAGAGGAAGAGAGAAGAGAAAAAAAGAGCTCTGAGGAGCAAGGTAGAGTGGTCTTCTTAGAGGAAGAGAGGAGAAACCAATCTTGTGAGGTTATTTGCTAAGGAAGAAGAAGGTGATCTCTTGCATTAGAGTTAAAATCAAGCTCTCATTCAATCTCTGAGGGCAAATCACTTTGAAAAGCTTCTATTTCAGTAAATCTTCTCACTTGGTCTTTATATATTGAAAGCATGACTTAATAAATTTATTTCATTGCTTATTAGTTAATATACGCTTTAAATGTGAATCATACGTGATATGCCATGTTTTCTATATGATTTATCGAAGTTTTAGAATAGCTCAGAGCTCTAAATGCATGAATGTGTAAATTTATTTCATTGTTGAGTCCGGTTCGCCCTGTTGAGGAGGCGACCGCCTCTTCAAGAGGTGGTCGCCTCTTTCCAAGAGGCGATCGCCACTCAGCCAGAAGGCCAAGTGGTGATCATCACTTAAACAGGGCGATGGACGCCCTGTCCTGCCTCTTGCATGTCTTTTGCATGCTCTTTTACATGTTTATTATTATTATGTTTCATTCCTATGCAATGAGTATGCTATATTCATGTTAAATTAGTAGTAAAATCGTGTTTATTTACGTATTTGTGTATATGTTTGCATATAATTTGAATCCTTGACTAGTGTTTATTGCTTGTTAGCTAATCCACCCAATTCCCGGCTTGTGGGAAAGGTGAACATTTGTTTTGCAGGGATTCGTAAGAGTGATTCTTAAATCACTAATTATGTATATTTGTATTAATTAGTTTTTTTAGAGGTTCATTTAATTAATTGATTATTTCAAATGATGTAATCCCTAATCCCTCTCCCATTCATTTAGAATGTATGTTTGTATATTAATTTTACCTCTATGAGCAATGGGATTAAATTGCATGAAATACGAATAATGTGCAAACCTGGACTTAATGTAAAATCGATCATTGATTGAAGGCAATCCAATTTGCATGTAAATAAAAGGAACAATCGAATAATCAAAAGATAATAAATCATGAACACAAACAGAGGCCGATCGCAAGATCGGGTGGACATTCAAATGTCCATACCCAGTTTTCGAACCCGTTTCTCTGATGACGGTTTTTGGGCACTTCCATAGGAATCCAGTCTCCGTATAAGTGTCCCGATTTTCATCCGGGTGGCGACTCCATCTCTGAGTAGCCTTTGACCTATATCGTATTTCCCACGTGGGCCTCAGGCCCGACACAGTGCCGTGGTCGCCAACACTTAGGCGTGCTCTAAACCCCACCGCCTACAATAATTAAGTAATAAACCTTATTATTAACTGATTAATTTGTAGGCATTTACTAATGAATTTGTAGGCAATTACTAATGAACTTGTAGGAAAATACTAATGACCTTATAGTGTGTTCATAGTGAAATTGCATTATTTAAATAATGAATCTACATGTTTTATCTAAATGAAGTTATACTAATTAATATATTAACATGCAGTATTTAATATTAATATATTAACATCCATACCATTACTATTCAATAACAGAACAGAGTGTACAGAGGCAAATTATATCATGGACCCCTGTCCATATTCCAGGGGTCCAACACACTTGAGAATGCAGGTGTTTTTTTTTTTAAAAAAATTTCATAGTAACGTCACGTTGAAAACTAATACAAAATCAAAGCACGGGTTCATCTTCCTCTAAATCATCTGCTCCGACAAAGATTGGCAATGGCTATTGGTTAATCTCAGTTGAAGAAACTCTTGATCGAGGCATTGTAGGCCACCTCCAAGTTAATCAGAAGAACAACATCAATGGTCCTAATATTCCCCTGTTGTAACTCTATGTCAAGTAAGCATATTGCACAGTGCATGTTATAGTTAATGTTTTTCTTTGCTTTTCATGTTTCAGTGGTTTTATCATTGCTTTTTGCAGGCACGAAACGCAAGATCGTTTAAGGGTGCACATTACTGATACAAAGAAGCAGAGATGGGAAGTCCTGTATAATCTATTACCAAGAGAGCAACCTCCTACACTGAAGCAAAACAATTGGGAGATCGAGAAAGATACAGGAGTATTCAAGTACAGGGCTAATCTTTTACTATATAGCTAGCCCATTTACTTTTGCAGTGAAAAGAAAATCAAATGGACAAACCCTTTTCAACACCAGCTCAGATGAATCAGACCCATTTAGCCAATTGGTTTTCAAAGATCAGTATCTTGTTGTCCAAAAAAAAAAAAAAGATTAGTATCTTGAAATAACCATAAAATTTCTTACAAATGCTTCTCTTTATGGTTTAGGAGAAAACACAGCCACACGGGATTAAATTATATCCTGGAGATCCATACACTGTATACTACTGATATTTCATCTATTAATCTTATTGCTGATTTATATGGGTCACATCCAGTGTACATGGATCTTAGGAATGTGAATGGGAAGGCCTCTGCACACTCTGTTCTGTTATTGAATAGTAATTGTATGGATGTTAATATATTAATATTAAATACTGCATGTTAATATATTAATTAGTATAACTTCATTTAGATAAAATATGTAGATTCATTATTTAAATAATGTAATTTCACTATGAACATATTGTAAGTTCATTAGTATTTTCCTACAAGTTCATTAGTAATTGCCTACAAATTCATTAGTAAATGCCTACAAATTAATCAGTTAATAATAAGGTTTATTACTTAATATTATTAATTTAATATATTAATATTAAGTAAAAATTAATAGGTTAATTGGTCAAATAATATAGGTTTATTAAGTAAATCATGAAGATTCATTGGTTATCAATTATCGGTTCATCACTTTTAATACTCTAATTCATTATTCTATATAGGTTCATCAATAAAAAAACTATAAATTCATTGAACACAACATACAAATTCATTAACTATACACTTCATATTCACTAAACAAAAAACATAATGAACTATATATATATGTTCATTTATTAAATCATAAAGATTCATTGGTTATCAACTATCGGTTCATTACTTTTAATACTTTAATTCATTATTCTATATAGGTTCATCAATAAAAAAATATAAGTTCATTAAACACAACATACAAATTCATTAACTACACCCTTCAGATTCAATAAATAAATAACAAAATGAAACTTATATATATATATATGTTCATTTATTAAATCATGAAGATTCATTGGTTATCAACTATCGGTTCATCATTTTTAATACTTTAATTCATTATTCTATATAGGTTCATTAATAAAAAAACTATAAGTTCATTGAATACAACATACAAATTCATTAATTACACCCTTCATATTCAATAAATAAATAACAAAATGAAACTTATATATATATATATATATGCGGGATTATGGGTCTGGGAGCACTTCACATTCCATTTATTTCCTGATAATATTGAAGATGATGGGGCAATTAGTAGAAGCATAATAGTCCCTTCATCATGCCTTAGATGCAAAGAAGCTTAAGCTTCTACGTGCACACACATAAAGTTCGACTTGATTTTCGAGAAGCATTTTTGTGCTTCTACTTATTATTATTACTTGTTTCAGCTACCTTCTGCTATGGGGTTGAGGAAAGTACTATTGAAGTTGTTGGAATAGGAGAATATGCATATTGTGCAGAAAAGCAAGCACTTTCAGGTGGAAAAGAATGCACTTTGTGTACAAAATTAAGAGCGTGTTTTTTTTTCACACGTGGGAGACTCTTGGTCCATATTACAATATGGATAGGGGTCCATGGTATAACAACTGGTGTGTAGAGGCCTTCCCATTCACATTCCTAAGATCCATGTACACTGGATGTGACCCATATAAATCAGCAATAAGATTAATAGCTGAAATATCAGTAGTATACAGTGTATGGATCTCCAGGATATAATTTAATCCCGTGTGGCTGTGTGTTTTCTCCTAAACCATAAAGAGAAGCATTTGCAGGCAATTTTATGGATATTTCAAGATATTGATCTTTTTTTTTTTTAATAACAAGATACTGATCTTGGAAAACCAATTGGCTAAATGGGTCTGATTCATCTGAGCTAGTGTTGAAAAGGCTTTATCCATTTGATTTTCTTTTCATTGCAAAAGTAAATGGGTCAGCTGTATAGTAAAATATTAGCCCTATACTTGAATACTCCTGTACTGTTATTGGGTTCTTTCTCGATCTCCTAATTGTTTTGCTTCAATGCATAAGGTTGCTCTTTTAGTAATAGATTATACGGGACTTCCCATCTCTGCTTCTTTCCATCAGTAATATGCACCCTTAAACGATCTTGCATTTTATGCCTGCAAAAGCAATGATAAAACCACTGAAACATGAAAAGCAAAGAAAAACATTAATTATAACATGCACTGTGCAATATGCTTGCTTGACATAGAGCTGCAACAGGGGAATATTAGGACCATCGATGCTGTTCTTCTGATTAACTTGGAGGTGGCCTACAATGCCTCGATCAGGAGTTTCTTCAACTGAGATCAACCGATAGCCATTGCCAATCTTTGTCGGAGCAGATGATTTAGAGGAAGATGAACCTGTGCTTTGATTTTGTATTAGTTTTCAATGTGACGTTAACCTGAAATTAAAAAAAAAAACAGTTGCACTCTCACATGTGTTGGACCCTGGTCCTTGTTGCTATATGGACAGGGATCCATGATATAATTTTCCGGTTTCATACCTCATGAATCGTGAAATGCCAGACTGGTTTCATACCTCATAAACCGTGAAATGCTGGTTTCGGTTTCTAACTGAAAAAACAAATACATATTTAACTTTAAAAGGGGCTGCAGCTTTTGGGCCTCCCATATAACTGTTGCACTCTATATAAGAGACATTAACAAATTAGTTATGAATTTTAGAGTGAGACACCAAAATAGAAAAAAAATTGAGATACAAAAATAATAAAAATTAAAAAGTTAAGATAAAAAATGCAAATTTTCCTAAATTATATAGTATATAAAAATAAGAAATATTATAATTTCATAAATACTATAAATTTTTGATAAAATATTGCCTCTTTTTTTTTTTTTTTTTTTTGAAAAGGATAAAATTATTGCCTCTTAAAATGAAGGAAATAGGCTGAATAATGAATTGAAACATACTACACTTGTAGAGAAACCCTTTGGTTGTGGCCGTACACGCGTTAACCGCTCTTTCTTTGTTAATTTACGTGTATTTTTGTTTCTGCTCGCTTTCTCTTTCTCTCTAGCAGTTGTAGTGGAAGTAGTAAAAAGTAAAAGAGAAAGGTGCTGATTCACCTTCTCCTTCTCCTTCCTTCCTTCCTTCCTTCACTGGTAGTTTTAGGCAGTCTTACGCTAACGCTAACATAAAATAATAGTATTCTTTTTGAACTTCATTTTGGTCTCATCTTATTACAATTACTGTTTAATTCAATCCAAGGAACGATTATATGATGCGGTGGTTACTTGTATTTGGTGGCGGTTTTTTTGTTGGCTCAGCTGCCATTGTTGCCTTGGAAGCTTTTCTTCTCTATTTCTTCCTTGTTCGATTCAATCGACGACAACAATCCGCCACTCCCTCTCTTCCTCAAGATCTCGATCTCCAACAGTCTCTTGATTTTGCTTACAACAAGAAGGTCTTTTCTCTTCAATCAATCTCTCTCTGCCTAATTTGATTTATTTTAATGTAATTAACCTAATCATCGATCATTTTCACTCAGGGTGTTGTGTGGATTCTAGAATCAGACAAAGCTCCCAAATATGATAAACTCTCCAAAGAGCCAAAGAAGAAAAAGGACGTCTTTGAGGTTAATCCTGTTAGGAAATATGCAAAAATCAGAGATAGGTTCCTCATTTTGACTGATTCAGATGGTTCCCATGTTTCTCTTCCCCTCAAGGATTGCCTGGTTGAAGCTGTTTCAGCTACAGACCTTCCCTCAAGGAAATGGTAACCCCTCACCCTTCGCCTACTGCAACATCATTGCACATTCTGTCTGCCACTTAATTCACTCTATTCTCTAATCTATTATATTATTTAACCCAAAAAAGGACTATGCTTGAATTCAATGTTTCACTTGTCTCTGTCATGTCTTGCAGGGCCAAAAGATTCCCTATTAAACTGGAAAGCAAGTCTTCCGTTTTATATAATGCAAGTAAAACGCTTTATATTTATCTTGAGACATCTTGGGAGAAAGAGTCCTGGTGTAAAGCTCTCCGTCTTGCGTCGTGCCATGAAAAAGAAAGACTTAACTGGTTCACCAAGATCAACGAAGAATTTCACAGTTATTTGACATCCTTAAACGCGGGGTATCCTTCTTTTTTGAAGCCTTCTGCAGGTTTAAACGCTGACCCAACAGATAGGGCGTCTAAGATTGATGGTTCAGCATCTAAGGTGCGCCTGTTTCTGAAAAGGCTTGCCAGAAAGGCTTCAAAGGCTAGTATAGAGAACAGGGGACCTTTCTCATCAGGCCGCGACGAGAGAAAGATTAATGATAAGACCCGTTCATTCCAAGATCCAACTTTGACCACTAGCTTGGTAAAGACTGCAGCAAAGGCACCTTTCAGTTCTGAGGAGGAAAATACCTCAGTGCTTTCTTCATCGACCATTTCTCGCTCAGCAAGCCAAAGCCCTGTTTCTGATATGGATTCTGATGACAGGTTTAATATTGATGAAGGAACACTTTTTTGGAATTTGCTTGTTTCTCGGATTTTTTTTGATGCCAAAAGCAATGTCAATATAAAGAATTCAGTTCAAACACGGATTCAGGTCTGCTTTGCTATCTCTTAATAGAGAATATAATTTAATTTTGTGTGCACGGATTACATTTGTGTTTTTGGACAAATTGGAGAGTGCTTAGGTTGTATTTCTAGAATTGTACTATGCAACAGCTTCAGGATTGATTCATCAAATAAATTTCACCCTCACTGTATGATATTTCAAAATATTGCTCCTGCATAGATCTATATGCTTATCTGCTAGTTTGTAACTATTTGTTTCTCAAGTTGGAATTACAGGAGCGATCCATGCTTCTTTCAAGACTTAGTAGTTGGTTGTATTTATCTATAGAAAGAAATTCAAAAAAATGGGAGAAAGATGCTGTAGTGTTGTTTATTAAGCATGAAGAACCAAATTCTCTTGAGTCATTTGAGTGCAGTGGTCTTCTTTGAACAAAAATATGGTTACATCACTATTTGCAATGCACATTACTTGCATAATTAAATACTGAGTTGTGTATATTTTCTCTATCTGTTCTTTTTTTTCCTCCAAACTTGGATAACAGAGAACATTGGCCAATATGCGGACACCCAATTACATTGGTGAAGTCATATGTACTGAGCTAGGCTTGGGGAGTCTACCACCTTATATTCATGGTATTAGAGTTCTTCCTATGGACATGAATGAGGTATGGGCATGGGAAATTGATGTTGAATATTGTGGTGGGGTGGTACTAGATATTGAAACAAGACTAGAAGTTCAGAACCTCCAAAAGGATATGGTGGATACGAATTCAGAATCAAGCTCTGTTGAGGGTGTCTCTTCGGACCTTTTGGAAGGTTTTGAATATTATGGAAAACAGTTGAATCTTTCTGAAGGGACTGCTGATGTGCAAGACCGGAGGAATGAAGGGATCTTTAAGCAGGGTAAGATTAGATCTTTACTGATTTGGAGTTTATATCATTATGTGTATGCTTCCGAATGCTTACATGATATATCAGAAATACAATTGTTACTTAATATGGTATACTTCTAGTGATTCCATTGTAGCTTTCTGGCTTGTGAAGTTTCTCATTGCATGTATGATTACTACCATTCTGAAATAATTATCCAACAAAAGACTGCCTAAATTCTGTCTAAAATTGTTGTTGCTGTAAAACAAAGAAATATAGTAGTTAAGAGTTAACATAACCACATCTGCATGTGTATGGATATTTTTAGCCGAGAGCTATTATATGATCTTCTCCATGCAACCTGAAAAATGCTTAAATACAGCAAAGTCTTCATAAAGTCCTTGCTGTTGTTCATTGCTTTGTCATGCAAAGATTTGGTGTGTCGGTCCTTCTACAGTATTATCACATGAAGAAACAGTTTACATGAAGATTAGATGATTTCCTGGTTTTTCCTTGTAAAGGTGGGGCATATGACTTGCATGCATTCTGAATTATCCAAGTCCAATTGTGAAACAATCTTGAATTTGGAACTAAATGGAATAATTGTCTGTAGCAATGAAGATATTAGATGGATAAACAGAGTCAAAGAGACAATAATGTCAATGGAAATTTGTAAAATTCTTTTGTGCTGTCCTCGAGACAATGTGAGGAAGCAATGTAATTAGTCAATTCTTATCTCTGATTTGGTCGGGAGTCTCTAAATTGCATTATCAAGTGATTTAACAGAAGTGATAAATCAATTATAATTGATCTTTCTGTGTTGCAGATGGGTTGAAAAACTCTACAAGTATTTTGCCAACATCGACTAATGTATCTAGGTGGAAGTCCATTCTTAATTCCATTGCAAAACAGGTTTCACAGGTTTGTGTGGTACATTCATAGGTTCTATAAATTTGCATGTGCATGCACTCATCCAGAACATAAATACATGCATTACAAGTGGTTACTCAGATTTGTAGATGTGATTCAATCTGATGAAAATTTCCTTCCTAGATAGTTTGATCGCATGCAAAAATTTCAATTACAGTCTGTAGTTTATTGGATCATTTTTTATGGTTAAGTTTATTTAGGGGAGCATTTATATATTATGGGGCTGTTCAAGTTTTGAAATTGATGAGCATCTGAGAAGGTGATTTTTAAGCGAGGCCTATAAATAAAAATGGTGGCAAGATTGAGTTTTTGGATGTTTCAAAATGTTTTAAGAGTGGTCTGTTGTCATATGCATGTTTGCTGGAGCTGTTAGTGGCCTTCACTGCCTGATGTGAAATCATATCTTAATTATACTCTTATGTCCTATTTGGTGAGATCCAGTATTTCTCACAAGCGTGTCATATTTATTCTTCTCCTTTGTCTATAATGGTTTTATCTATCTAAAACTCCACTTCATATGGATGGAATCCACTTCATATGGATGGAATCCACTTCATATAGATGGACTTTGTTTTTGTTGACCCTTTTGAACATGCTTCATGCACTGTTGCAGTACTTAAAATTTGTTGTCATTTAAATTATATCAAATTGATTTGATAATGGGGAAGAACAAAACAATAAAAGGAAAACTTTGAAGTTGCCACTTTGCAAACATTAATGGAAAATCTGAATCCTAACTTTATCTCATTATTACTTGTTATGTTACATAGATGGTCCATAAAGTGAGTGTGTGTGTAATTTAAGCTAAATCTTCCATTCCTTTTTACTAACTGTTGAAGTGTCAATTAAGGTGCCTCTCTCTTTGTCGATAAGGGTGGCATCCCTTCGTGGAACATTGCGGTTACATATAAAGCCTCCACCTTCTGATCAGTTATGGTATGGTTTCACATCTATGCCTGATATAGAGTTTGACTTGGAGTCATCTGTTGGGGATCACAATATTGGCAGCGCACATATTGCTTTGTTCTTGATCAATCGGTTTAAGGTATGGAATTTCTATTATCACATTACCTGGTATTGATTGTTCTTCACAACTTTTCCTTTCATTTCATGTGTTACCGTGTTGCATGAGTTTTTGTGAGCATTCAACTTTAAATTATATTGTGTCCTACTTCCCTTCACCAACCATTCTCTGCTTGATTTCATTCATGGCCCTAAGGTAACCGAGGCAGAATATTTTGACTTGACCATCAAACTCTTTCCTTGTATGTGCTAATGAAACCGTGGTCTTATTATAACTCTAAGCCACTTGGGACATAACAATTACCATGTACATGACAATAGCTGTCCCTCTCTTTTATTTTGTCATTTTGAGTTGTAACAGTTAAGGGGACAATATTATTGGCCTTCATCTTGAAGGGATATTATTATATAAAATACATTTTTTTTAATGTAGAAATGCTTATTTTATTTAGAAAATTAATGACTAATCTATCAGTACTGCATAACTTGACTTGGATATTATTTTGAGTTCAAGTTCTCCCTTTATTTGGTAACCCAAAATTAATAATCAGCTTCACAGTCATAAAAATAAACTTATTATTTCACTTAGCATGTTCTCTTTGCTTAGAGTAAAAGTACATATTAGCAATTCAGTCAAGCCATTAAGTGACTGGTTTGATTCTTGTTACGAAAAGAAAAATACTAGTTTGGAATTTCATTAACTTAAGATATATTATCTCTACTTAATGTCAGTAAGTTGAAACTATTTTAAAAATGGCATCAGATTTAAATTTTATCAAACTTGAAGAAGAAAATATTGATATTATATATGCATGTGTACTAATGATAAATAAATAAATTGAACTGCATGTAACAATACAGTTTGTCATGGAAACTATAACATTCTTGTTGGTCATTTTTTAATTTAAGTGCAACTTCTGCGTTACTAAATGCTCTACAGTCGATTATAAACCACTTACCTCTAAAGGTTAATCATTGATCAATTGCTGGCTGGCTGGCTGCTGTCACCAAAGTTTAGGCTATAAAGAAACTTCCATTCAGATAGTCCATCTGATATTGTATACGTTATTTGTCATCCACTAGCAAATTGAACTTGTAAGCATTTTCTTGGAAATATATTAGGGTGACTGATTAATGCTGACATTATGTTTTGCAAAGGGAAACTAGCAATAGGAAAATAAGGTCGTAAAATAAGCTTTTTTGTACTCTGGCAAGCTATTTGCAATCTCTGTGGAACTGAGGGAAAAAGGGCATAGTGACCTGGAACGTTCTTAAAACTTCTTGTACACCCTCATTGTTCTGGGCTTTGTTGAACCATCGTTCTTTTGCAACTTGTACATTTAAACAAGCATCTTTTCTATATACATTTTCCAAAAAGGAATTGTATAATTTTTTTTTATCCAAAAAACACCAGGAAAAGAAATTTTTACCAATTATTTTTCATCTATCTATTTTTCCCCCAATTTATTCTGTTGCCTCTCACTTTTTCAAGGTGCAGCATAAGTAGCTTCACCTAAAAATGCTATTCCACTTATGCAGGCTGCTATTAGAGAAACTTTGGTGCTTCCAAACTGTGAGAGTTTATGCATTCCCTGGATGTTAGCAGAAAAGAATGACTGGGTCCCTCGGACAGTTGCTCCTTTCATGTGGCTTAACCGAGAAACTAGCAGTGATCATGCCGCTTCACATGAAGCCCTTGGCACTCAACTTGATGAAGCAAAACCGAAGGAAGCTAATAGAAAAGCCTGCAATAATGATCCAGAAAGCAAGCATTTAAAACTAAAGAACACTGAACGCACTCAACAACCAACTTCTAGTTCTGCTGATACCTTAGAGAGCTTGCATAGCTCCACCAAGCCGTCTATGCAAAACAGCAAATCTTTGCAAGAATTAACGAGTCCTTTATTGGAAAGAAATGAACAGAAAGAACCTTGTGAACAAAGCAGAGGGTGTACGTCAGAGTGTCAGTCACCATCTAGGTCTCTGGTACACGCAGAAAAACAAAATCATGCTGTTGAAGAAGATGACTCTAGACCAAAGAGATTGGGAAGAAGAGCAAGGATGCTAGATTTGGGGAAGAAGATGGGGGAAAAACTTGAGGAGAAAAGACGACATATTGAAGAAACAGGCAGGAACATCGTTGAAAAGATGAGAGGACCGTGAAACTGCCAAAACAAGAAGATTGTGCTTCATAGAGAAAGGTATAGATAAATTATGTACCATATTGTAGGAACTAAAATTCCCTTTGATATATATAATTCTTTTACCCCGAGCGTGCTTTATGGTTCTTGGGCAGGCAGATAGAGCTTTCAGGGGTTCCACCAGCTTTGTATTAATTAAGTCAAAAAGTGAAATAGTAATAAACTAAACAATCAATTTCTAGGTGAAAAATGTCCCAACTGGGTTTGTGTCTCTCTTCAGAGTTTTTCTCTCAAGTAGAGTGGTGGTTGTCTTTGGTTCTGTTCCAACATATCTACTCTATTTATCATCCTCCCCCTAAATTTACTCTCATCCTTAGACTTGTAAGCGTTTGGTCTCTATATCATATGCACACCTCAACTAATGTCTTTCCCATTTACTCTTAGCACAAATGGCATTTAGTAGTGTAGTTAATGCCCTGCAGCAAGGAAAACATAAGGAGATTGCAGAATTAAATGCGGAAGAGTCAATTGAGCTAGAACTCTCAACAGAAACTGACCCTCTATTAACGAAAATCAAGAATCGTCTTGTTGGAAAGTTGTACAGCTCAAAATCATTCTCTGCACAGTTTGTCCAGCAGACTCTAGCTCCAGTCTGGAGCTTCGCCCATCATCTTAAGGTTAAAGAGCTAAAGCAGCGCAACACCTTTGTTTTCATACTGACCACACCAGAAGAATGCAATCGCATAACCTATGGTAAGCCATGGTCTGTTCATCGCCATCTGTTAATTTTGAAAGAATGGAATCCTACCCTAGCCGAGGAAGATCTGGAGTTCAACTCAGAGAGCTTCTGGATCCAAGTGAGAGGCCTCCCTCCTAACCAGATAAGTCAGGCTAATGCGAAGAGAATAGCTGAAGCAAAATTTCTCAATCTGGAAGATATGGATGAAAACCTCCATACAGGTGACGACATTGATCACATTTTGCGAATCAAGGTAAAAGTTGATCTCACCCAACCGCTTCCTTTAGGCTTCAGAAACAAGACAACAATGTCAACCAAATGGATCATGTTCCAGTATGAACGCCTCCCTTTTATCTATCAAATATGTGGCAGCTTTGATCATTTCACAAGAAACTGTAATACATTAACAACTCAAGAAGAAATAACTTACCAAGTGAACAACTGCTTAGATTATGGTGCCTGGATTCACGCCACTCCGCCAAAGCCTCGTCCCCTTCGTGGCAGTCAGGTACCGTCTGCTAAACAGCCTGTCGAGCTCTCTATTAAGTTTGGAAATCTGTCGCTGGAAAAACCGTCCCTGGCAGCACGTTCTATCCACCAACAGCAAGACGGTAGCTCCAACGTTCCATCTGGGGAACCGAAAATGTTGCTTTTGGGAGAAGCTTCAGCGCCTGACAAGTCGGTAGCTGCCCCATCTAGCTACCATCTAGAGTCAGCTACTTCTGTAAATTGTCAAGGACAGCAGGGACAAGCAGCTTCTCCTACTCCTGTTAGCCACTTGGTGTCAACTCAAGGAAAAAGAAAGGAGGAATCACGTGAACCTACTACACCAACATCTCAGGAAAAGGAGGGAGAAATGACCTCCCCTCCCAAAGCAAAAAATTCGAAGCAAGGCTCTACAAAGATGGATCTGGCCCACGAAGAAGCTAAGTCCACCCACAACTCCTCCAAGTTGGACCAAATGGAGCAAGCCTTAATCTCTTTAGATTTCACTATGGGCTCTGATAGCAATCCCATGGAGTAAGACAAAGCAAACAAATTATATACTAGAAAGATTAGGAAGTTCAAAATTAAGGACCAAGCTCAGTCTCGTCCTAAAATATCTTCCAATGCTCTGACTGCTGGCCATCCTCCAGTGAATCTCCAGGAGGCTCATATTCCTCTCCCAGCAGTGGAGTAGAATTCGCTGTGCCAAGATGGATGCCGGAAGTCAATAATATTACTATATATGTCATGTGTTTAGTAATATTAGTGACTTCATTTTGGTCTTTTTCTTTTCCTGTAGTTGCTTTGTCTGTTTGATTCAGTGGTTTTTCTTTTAGTTCTTAAATGTGGTTGATGTTGTTGAATAATCACCAGTAGGGATGGTGTGTCTAGCATCCCCTTATTTTGTTTCTACTACCTTAGGGTGGTCTTGTGTTTTTCCCTTTATGGGTGTTCTATGAAATCTCTATTACCAAATAAATAAATAAATAAATAAACTAAACAATCTCATCTCGTTATACCAAAGTAATTTTCACTCACCGTGTTCAACTTTTCAATCAAGTTCCATACGCATGGGCACTCAACTTTTGATTTGTTTCATTTTGGATACTAAATTGTAATACTTTATTTGTGATTTTTTTCATTTTGGATATCAAACTTTAATTTGTATTTTTATGGTATTCAAATTTCAATTTAAGTATTAATCACTAGTCGGTGGTAAAGTGTTGATGTGGTCACCGGTTGAAGGATATTCATCGAATATTCTTTATGTCAGCTTCCACGTCATCTTCAACCTTAAATGCAAATATGGTAACCGGATTTTGATTTTTTTTTTCAATTTAGATACTCAATTTCAATTTATATCTTTCAATACCAAAATATTTTATTTAAATTAAAATTATAACTTAATCAATTTTAATTCTATCAAGTAAATTATTCTTATCGTATTAATATTTAATTATATATATATATATATATATATATATATATATATATATAATTTAGATATATTTTAATTAAATTACATGTAAATATTTTATCTAAATTAAAATTATAACTTAAATAGGCCTAAGTTATTTAAATTATATACAAATAGAGACCAAGGACATCAACCTAATTCTATTTTTATTAATTTAATTAAGAAATTAATTTTTAATATATATATAAATTTTTTATATATAAAATATATCTAAATTTTATGTACATTAAAAATATTAAGAAGTTAAATATTAATAAGATGAGAATAATTTACTTATAAAACTAGGCTTAATTTTATAATAAATAAAATTATAATTTTAATTATAATTAGGCCTAATTAATTTATAATTTTAATTTCAATAAAATATTTATTTTTAATTTAATTTAAATATATCTAAATTGTATTTATATTAAAATATTAAAATTTAAATATTAATATGATGAGAATAATTTATTTACTAGAATTAGAATTGATTAAGTTATAATTTTAATTTATTTTCTTCCAAAAAAAAAAGTTATAATTTTAATGTACATAAGATATTTTGGTATTGAAAAATACAAATTGAAATTGAGTATCCGAATTGAAATAGAATCAAAGTTCGACGATCATATGTGCATTTAAGGTCGAAAATGACGTGAAAGTTGACATGGAGAATATTTGATGAATATTTTTCAATTGGTGACCACGTCAGCACTTTACCACCAAATGACTAGTGGTTGATATATAAATTGAAATTTACGTATCAAAAAATACAAATTAAAGTTTGGTAATCAAAATGAAACAAACCGAAAGTTAGGTGACTACAGGTGCATTTAACCCCAAGTTCCATCGTGCTATTCAACTTTTATTTTGTAACTTAAAATCTTATTAGCTTTGATTTTATTTCAATTCTGGTACCTAAGTCCATTTTCCGATTGATATTGATGATGTGGCTGTTAGTATAAGTGGTTTGCCTTAAAGGTCAATCACATATTTTGACATTGTAAATTATCCCAAATGGCAATAAAATAATATTCTATTATCTAAATTATTTATTTAATTGAATATTTATCCATTAGCATCTTGTTAAGTAAATATATTATCAAAAGTTGATAATATGAGCTACAAATTTATGTACTACATATGCTATAAAATGTTCATAGTCGGTAAATTAATATTTGGGTAATATTAATTAGACTATCACCCCTATCTATTTTCCTTGATTAGTATGTGATAATAATAGTGAGAGGTAGTGAGTCTCATGCTACTTGATATGAGATATCAAATAGACATGTGGATATTTATGTGATGGGTGGATTAAATAGTGACGTTAGATTAATGATCGCATAAATATTCACTTATAATCAATGATCACAACATAGGTCATAATGGTGCATATAGTCATTTGACCTGAGGCGACATGATCGTCCACATTTCAGTGGTTAGAGTTTATTATTGCTTACATACTTGTGTTAATCATACATGAGTATATGGTGTGTGATGACTCTAATCAGTTAATTGTAGGGACAAGTGTTCGTCCAAGATGGGATTCATTGCCTGCAGTGAACCGGGATAAGATCTTATGCTATTTAAGTTTTTTCTTTATGAATAAGTTTCTGTCCAGGACAAACATGACACAATTTGAAAGAGTTTCAGTGCTAGAAAAGTGTTTCTAGTATTAGTAATGTTTTATCAAGAATTAGAACTTGAGATGAGGTCATATGATACAACTATTAGAGTTTGACTAAACCATGACTTTAGGTTATATCGGGATCTTTTAATGAAGGAATTTTAGTGCACGGCAATTATGACCAAAGGGTTCGTG
>CATIWK010595770.1:0-11258 GCA_949634005.1 Mallotus japonicus
AAACCGGACTTTCCTTACTTCATTTTGCATCTCTTTCGTCTCACTAATGGTCTTATGCATTTTAGACTACTGTCTATCTCATAAATTGTCTTCCCATGCCAATCTTAAACTTTCAAACTCTATTTTAAATTCTCTTCCATACCTCTCCTAACTATGTCAAACTCAAACCCTTTGGATGTTTATGCTATCCTTAACTTCGCCCATACACTACATCTAAACTCCAACCACTATCATCCTCTTACATCTTTGTTGGTTATTCTACCTCCCAATGCACATACAAATGTCTTGATCCCACTTCAACTTGTCTTTATCTATCTTGGCATGTCAAGTTTGTTGAGGATATTTTTCCTTTTCAATTACGTAATAAATCTCATGAGTTCATTAATCTTGTTTGTGATGCTTGCTATGCAGGTCCATTACAAGAAGATAAATGTCCTTTAGACTCCAACACATGCTCTCTTTCTAGTTGTCCACTCCAAATCACCTCTCATTCCCTTATCCTCTTAACTCTGATTGCCACATTACAACCTTACCATAACATTGCCGCTTAAATTATAGATCCTACAACTTCTGCCTCACCATATCATACATCAGTTACACCTACACCTACATCACCTTCTTTGTCTTCATCCACTTCTTCTCCTCACCCTTCTCCACACATTACTCCTTCACCTTCTCCCATTTTTAAACCTCGTCCAATTCAAATTTGAATTCATAATCTCAAATACTATAATGATAAATTCATTAACGTCACCATAAATCACCCAATGCTAGCCTCACTAGAACCTTTCACTGTCACCAAGCAATGAAAGATCCCCTCTGGTGAAAGACTATGGATGATAAATTTAATGCCCTCATACAAAATGGTACTTAGGATCTCATTCCAAAGTCAAATCATACTCCTATCAGCTACAAATGGGTATATTGTGTTAAAAAGAAGCCCAATGGATCGATAGATAAATATAAGGCTCGTCTCATAGCGAAGAGATTTTTATAGGAGTTTGGTAGAGATTATTTTGATACATTCAGTCCTGTGACAAAAGCCAACAACTATCCATATTGTTCTGTTTGTTACATTATCTCACAATTGGCCACTATGCCAATTGCATGTCAACAATGCATTCCTACATGGCACTTTACATGAAGTTGTCTACATGTTGCAGCCTTCTAATTACCTTGATTCACAATATCCTCATCATATCTATAAACTCAAAAAGGCATTGTATGGCTTCAAACAACCTCCGCGTGCTTGGTACACTGAATTAAAAGATTTTCTGCTTGCCTTTGGTTTTCAGTGATCGCTTGTTGATGCCTGGTTGTTCATTTATAATCAAAATGACATAACAACCTTTTTTATGGTTTATGTTAATGACATTATTTTGACTGGTAACAATAATGTCTTCTTAGATAAGTTTGTTCGTACATTAGCAAGTCAGTTTTCTGTAAAGAACCTTGGTTCTTTACATTATTTTTTGGGTGTTGAAGTCATCTCCACTCTAATAGGTCTTTTTCTCTCACCACACCTCACATAGCTGATCTACTTAATCAATTTCAGATGGCTGGTGTAAAAGAAGTTGTTACTCCTCTCAATACATCTAACACTTTATTAATGTTTCGTAGCTTATTGATGCCACTCTTTATCATCATCTGGTTGGTTCCCTTCAGTACTTGGCAATAACTCATCCAAATGTCTCCTTTGCAGTAAATAAATTATCTCAATTTATGCATGCTCCGACATAAGTCCATTGGCAAGCTGTCAAACAAGTTCTTAGATACTTGAAAGGCTCACTTCATCATAGGTTATTTCTCAATTAAGGTTCCTCTTTAACATTAACTGCTTTCTCTGACTCTGACTGGGGTGGTGTTCATGACCGCAAAAGCTCTACCACAGCGTATATGTTATATATTAGTTCCAATATTATTTTATGGAAATCAACTCTTTAAAAATCCATTTCTCGTTCTTTTACTGAAGCTGAATACAAGGCCTTAGAAAATGCAGTAGTTGAAGTTCTATGGGTTCAACATTTACTTCATGAATTGAGTATTCACATTCCACAGCCTCCTAGTTTGTTCTGTGATAATACTGGTGCCATATATTCCTGTGCCAATCCAGTTTATCATTCACGAATGAAACACTTGGCTCTATATTATCACTTTGTTCGTGAAAGAGTGTCTACTAGTTATTTACATGTGCTGCATATCAGCTCTAAGGATCAATTAGCTGACATGCTTAAAAAATCTCTTAGTCGCAGCCAGTTTTTAGTTCATAGGTCTAAGATTGGAGTCTTCGATGGATCCTCATCTTAGGTGGGCGTGTAAAGGATCAATCCAAGAATCAGTTAAAGGATAAGTCAGTAGATTATTCAAATAGCTAACAAACTCTAAATCTAATGTATTATTGTTGTAATATGTCTGATACAGCTAACAAACTCTCTTGTATATATATCAGTTAAAATTTCATCAATAAATACATCATACAACTTCTCTATATTGGGAGGAAAAATTTCTTGTATTTGTAATCTTTCTCGTGACGAGATTGATGTTTGGCGTCTAGAGAATTTTTAAGAGCAATTGTGGGTGAAGAAATATACTCCTGTTGCAGGATGAGGAAGTAATAATGTTTCAGTATAAGGGAGAGAAAGTGTTACACAGCGGAAGCGATAAGAGTGCACAAACAAATAATTAAACATAAAAGAATAATGTTAAACTAAAGAAGTAGAGAAACAACACACGAGAATTTATATGGAAAATCCTAAGACGGGGAAAAACCACAAGCAAAGGAGGATAGGATTTCATTATATTGTAAAAGAGCGTACAAATGAGTGTTAGGGCAGCTAACAATAATGGGATCTTAATTGCCAAACCCTAAAAATATATATTTATACAAATAGGGTAAAAATTGAGTTAAAAAAAAAAGGAGAAGAATAGGTTCCCAAATTGAGATCAACAATATTATTCGTCACACAACCATGTCATACATGTGCTTTAGGCAGTGTTCTCACTGGACTAAATGGCAGATCCCGACACAGCCATGACACGGCCGTGCTTCAAGGAGAAAATTCCAATACAAGCACTAACATGCCCATGCTTAGGCCTTGCTCCTTACTAGACATAACAAACACCTTAACACGGCCTAAGCACGACCGTGGCATGATCCAAAACCTCAAAACTATCAAATCTCCATAAAATTCACGTTACAAACTTAATAGAAAGGAAGTATATTCTTATATGATACTAACAGAAAAGAGATAAAGTAGTTGAAGATGAAGGTAAGGCTTGATCAAAGATATATACCTCATAGAAGCACTCTTATAAACCCCAACCAGACATAAATACATGCAAAGATGCATATATAGTTTCTTAAGACTCATTTTATTTGGTAACTTTTTTCTTCATTAGACAAGAGATTTTTTTTATCAATATTATTGTTTTATTTACTTATTTTTTTTTTATCAATGTTAGTAGATTGTTGCTTAGCTTTGATCATTCTTGAGGTACACTTTGGAATAAATTCTTCAGAATTAAGTTAATTGTATATACCCAGTGTGATGAAATAGAAGAGGAAAGAATTTATTCTCTGTATTCAAAGTGTTTACAAAATTATATATAAAGATACAAGATACAAAAATAAAGAGATTGATATATAGTAACAAATAATGTTGCTTAATAATGATAAGGATCCTAAAGTTTGATATGAAGAGAAATACTATCTTAAAACCCCCGACAAGCCCTTGCTCGAATGGAGAGGGAGACATTGGTGAAGATGAAGAAACCAAGCCAGAGACAAGGGCTTGGTGAACAAGTCTACAAGTTGTTCTGAAGTGGGAAGAAAGTAGACAATAGTAGTGCCATTAAAGACTAGTTCCCTGACAAAGTGATAATCCAGCTCTATATTTTGGTTATGGCATGGAAAACCGGATTAGAAGACAAGTATACAGCCCCCATATTATCACATAGAAGAGTACAAGGTGCAGGTTGAAAACCAAGTTAATTAAGAAGAGAGTGAAGCCATACAAATTTAGAAGTTGAATTTGCTAATGCCTTATATTCATTTTAGGTCTATGATCAAGCAATAGTAGGCTATTTCTTAGCAAGCTAAGAAACCATAGAGTTGCCTATGAAGATTGCATAGCTTGTGGTCGAGCAGCAGTCATCCAAATCACCACCCCAATCACTATCAGCATAACAAATAATATCAAGAGAAAATTTATTTGTCAAATGAAACCCAAGATGTGCACTACCAGTGAGAAAACAAAGAATTCATTTTAGTGTTTACTGATGGAGAGTAGTCGGGTTGTGCATAAACTGACATAGTTTGTTTACAGTGAAAGCAATGTTCGACCAAGTAATTGTGAGATACTACAATGCCCCAACTAATCACCTGTAATTTGTGTCATTGGAGATGGCATTGCCAGAATGTTTAGAGAGCTTAGGAGTTAACGTCATTAGCATCTTGCAAGGGTTAAAGGTGTGTAAGCCAGCTTAATGGAGAAAGTCGAGAGCATACCAAGTTTGAGATAAGAGAAGACCATCATCAATATAAAAAACTTCAATGCCAAGGAAATAGTGAAACTTACCTAAGTCTTTAACTGAAAATCCTTTGTGAAAAGTTGTAATGATATGATTTATTTGTGTAGTTGATAAGCCAGCAATGACTATATCATCAACATAAACAAGGATGTACAGACAGTAAGCAATGGTGCACCAAAGGAAAAGAGATTAATCAATTCGAGATTGTACAAAGTTATATTATCGAAGGAAGCTAGCCAGATATGAAAACCATTCTCTCGGTGCTTGTTTGAGACCATGGAGGGAACGTTTGAGACGATAAATAAAGTCTGGTTGTTCATGATCAACAAAACTAGTAAATTGATCCATAAAAATTATTTCATGAAGATGGCCATGGAGGAAGGCATTTGATATATCTATTTGTCGAAGATCCCACTGATGCATGGAGACGAGAGTAAGAACTGTGCGAATGGTTCTTGCCTTGACAACAAGGCTAAAAGTCTCCTTGTAGTCAACACCTGCTTGTTGAGTGAAGCCTTTTGCAACCAAGCGTGCTTTAAATCTATCAATGGTCCGGTCATACTTTCTTTTAATCCTGTAAATCCACTTATTAGTAATGATAATAGTATTAGGTGGTTTGGGTACTAATTCCCAAGTGTTAGTGGATAATAATGTATTGATTTCCTCAGACATAGCTTTTTTTCCATTCAGGGTACTTACTAGCTTTGATTGAATGTGTGAGGTTCATGTTCAAGGTAGTTGGTGGATTTGGTGGTAAGCTGAGTAGATCATTTTGACATAGTTGATTGTGAAGAGTCATGGAATGGGTGCGATCAATGGCAGGTTGATTGGTATTTGATAAGGAGTTGAATTTAGAAAGATTAACAATAAGTTGGAGGTTAGAAGGAGACAAGGTGGAAGGTATAAGTGGGGATGTAGTTGTGCATGAGAGAATTAGGGAAGCGAAAGGATTAGATAAAGGTGATATTGCGAGAACAGGAGATGATAATGGTCAAGGTGAAGTTGGTTGAGATAAAGGTAGAGAAGAAGAATACATACCTGAAGGAAGTGGAGTTGAGGACAAAGAAGGAGTCTGTCCCGAAGCAACAACATGAGAAGAAGGTACCTATACAGTGATCCAAGGTGGTTTGGGAGTGTGAGGGGTAGGTAAGGTGGTCGGAGACTCAGAATTTTAGTGAAACAAAAATTTTATTTCATCAAATATAGCAAGACGCACAATGTAGACATGAGTAGTAGAAGGAACAAGATAATAAATACCATAGTGATTTGGGGGTTTGCCAAGATAAATGCAAGGTTGACTACGAAAGGAGAATTTATTCTTGTAATTAACATAGTCAGGGTTTTTATTGTATAAAATTTCAAAAGGAATTTTATTTTTAATACTTGTGCTTGGCATTTGATTAATTGTAAGGACAACATGAAGAAAAGCATATGACCAGTATTTAAAAGGAATAGAAGCATGAGCAAGGAGTGTAAGGGCAATGTCAATGATATGATGAATTTTTCTTTCAGTCAGTCCATTTTCTTCATTTGTATATGGACAAGCAATACAATGTATAATGCCTGTTGTTTGAAGTAAGTATTTAATTTTTGGCATTCCCCTCCCCAATTCAAGTGAAAGCCTTAATTCGACATCTAAATTGAGTTTTAAAAAAGGATTTAAATTGCTTAAAAATAATAAACAAATCACTTTTATTCTTTAATGGAAAAATCCAATTAAAGCGGGAAAAATCGTTAACAAATAACAAAAAATATCGAAAACCAAAATTACTTTGTATTGGAGATGGTCATCATACATCTGAGTGAATAATTTCAAAAGGATGAGTAGTACAATGATCAACATTAGTAAAAGGGAGTTTGGCCATTTTTCCTAAACAACAAGAAGAACTAATGGCAGTGGAATTAACTGGGGAAGAAACAGGCAAATTATTCTGATTTATAATGGAGGAGACAATAGATTTGCATGGGTGTCCAAGCTGAGCATGCCAAACATAAAGAGAATAGATTTGGTGTGAATGTGAGCTTGAGGTTGAAGAGAAGAGAATTCATACAGACCTTTGTTACTTTTGCCTTGCAACAGGAAGTCCTTGCTCTTCGTGTCCTTCATAAAAAAAGAGTCAAGATGGAATGCAAAGAAACAGTTATTATCTGTAGCAAAATGCTGAACAGAAAGAAGAGATTTTGAAAGGGTAGGAACATGTAAAACCTCATTAAAAATCAAGTTAGTTTGTTTATGTGAAGCGCAGAAAGCAATACCTATGTTGAAAATAGGCATTGATTGTCCATTACCTATGGTTACATGATCACTGCTAGTGTAAGGTTGGGTGTGTTAAATTTGATGCAGCGACGGTGTCATATGATGAGTGGCACATGTGTCCGGAATCCATTGTGCAAATGGTGGTAAAAAGGTTGGGATTGAGTAGTTGGGGGAATAAGTAGGGGTAGCCATCGATGGGAAAGGAGATGGTGAATGTTGTTACGCTAAGAATGGAGGAATAGTATATTGTAAAGTTGGCATGAGACTAAGCAGTGGTGTGGCAAGGTGCATAGTGTCTTTGACTTGGTCTGCTGTATGGTTAAAATAATCATAAATCTAGCATTTTCTTTCGTTGAAATTAGGATGCAGAGAAGAAGCAGTAGGCGGCCTGGGTGAGGATGGAGAAAAGCAAGATTGGCTGAAGGGGAAGTGATAAGGTGAGCCAAAGGAGAGATGGCATAACTTTTAACCAAAATTTCATGCGAAAGTAACTGACTGTATAATCCAGAGAAGGAACTGGTTTTGGCCAAAGGTTGAGGGTAGAGACAATGGGATGAAATTCTATTCCAATATTTTGATAGATGATGACATTGAACTCTAAAAGAGAAAGTAGTTTACCTACTGATGCTAACTCATCAGATAAAGCTTTTGCTTTTTGAAGATATTGGGCAATGTCCATGTCATTTTTCTTGGGAAAAGTACGAAAAACCACCCTGTGGTTTTACGGTTTTAGACTTTTAAGTACGTGTTTTTTTTATGACACTTTTAAGTATGTGTTTTAGTCGTTACACGCTTTTCAGTATATGTGTCTAACACCATTAACTTCATCCTATATGGCGCCTACGTGTCAGCACCACATAAAGTCCACATCTTTGCCACATAATGTCCACGTCAGCGCCACATAGGACGGAGTTAACGGTGTTAGATGCATATATTGAAAAGTGTGTAACGGCTAAAACACGTATTTAAAAGTTGTCACAAAAAAAACCACATACTTAAAAGTCTAAAACCGTGAAACCACTGGGTGGTTTTTCATACTTTCCCTTTTTTCTTTAACTCTTGGAGTTCAACATAAAGTTGAAGTTGACGATTTTGAGAAACAGACCCAAAGACACTTTCTAGTGCTCTCTATGCATCCAATGAGGTTTTGCAGTTGATTATATAAGAGAATACTTCTTTAGTTAAAGATGAGAGGATCCAAGACAATAGCAGCTAATCTTGTTTGAACCATGAGGCATAATCATAATTGATAAGAGATTCATTTAGACTAGTAGCATAAATAACAGTTGAGGGTGGTGCAGGTAAGTCATCAATTAGTTTAGTCATATTATGAAAATTGAGAAGAGGGACAAAATGGGTTTTCCATGCAAGAAAGTTTCTAGGGGTTAATTTGATGGTAAAAGTATAATTAGTAGTAGAAACAGAAGCTGTAGTAGAGGTGAAGGAAGTTGGAACAATCTGAGTTGCCATTCCTTTAAGCAAGCTCTAATACCATGTGATGAAATAGAAAAGGAAAGAATTTCTTTTCTGTATTCAATGATGAATATACAAAGTGTTTATAGAATTATATATAAAGATATAAGATACAAAAATAAAGAGATTGATACATAATAACAAACAATGATGCTGTTAACAATGATAAGGATCCTAGAGTTTGATATGAAGAGAAATACTATCTAACACCCAGCTATTTGTTGTTTGGGACTGTAAAATGGTGCTTCAGGTTGTGTTTATGAAATTAGCATTTTTATCTTTCCATTGTCAATCATGCAACTTAATAGACACGAGCATTAAGATTATATTAATTAGTTATTGTCAAGAAACATTAACTCACTATACATAAATTACAAATGTGATAGCTGCCATTGTTTGGTAAATATATATAGATCAAGCCCTGCATGATGAAGTCTTTTCGCGTCATGTTGTTAACCCATGAATTTTCACAGGGTGTGACATCCATTATGCTCAGGTGTGTGTGGAGGTGTAGTAAAGTGAGAAATTCCATAAGAATTAAATGTTGGAAAAAGTTTTTGATATTCTCCTCCTTTATCAGAGAAGATAAAACAGATTGATGTTTGGATATAATTCTCAACTAGCTTTTTGAACTGAAGAAATATAGTGGAGGTATCTAATTCCTTCTTCAAAGGATATAGCCAAATGTATTTAGTGAAAAAAATCAACAAATGTTATATAGTACTCACAGCCATCAATAGATCTTTGGGTTGGCCCCTAGACATCTGTATACACAAGCTTAAAAAGTTATGTACTAGAAAGAGAATTATCAGAGAAAGGCATTTTATGACTTTTATTGATAGAACATGTAGTATAATGAAAATTAGAGAAATACATTGAATTTAAAGTTAATGAATTATGCCTAAAAACAACATGAAGAACTTTATTTGAAGGGTGACCAAGTTTGTGATGCCAATTAAACACAGAACGTTTAGTGGTGACATTTAGTTGAGGACGGCAAGGCAAGTTTACACAATAAACATCATTATTTTTCTCTCCCCGAAGTAGATACACCCTCGTGTGAAGATCCTTCAAAAGAAAATAGGAAGCAAAAAATTCAATAGACATTGGGTTAGATTTGCATAGCTTTGCTATTAAAATCAAATTAATTTTCAAATTGGGAACATATAGAACATTAGATGAGGATAGTGAACTCTGTTGTATGGAAAGTGTAGTGTGTCCAATTTATGAAATTGAAAGACTATTACCATCACCTAAAAAGATCTCATATGAACCCCCATAATCAAAGTAGGATTGCAGTGCTGATGGATTGGATGTGACATGATGCGAAGCTCCACTATCAAATAACCAAAGTTGCTGCATATTATTGGTGTTTATGGATATGGTAGCATTTTCCATAAGATTGGAATGAGCATTGAGATTTGAAGAGTTGATGACTGAGATATTATTATCTTTCAAGAACTAAGCAAGTTTTCTGCAATCACATGTGTCATGACCTACAATTTCACAAAAATAACAAAATAAATTTGCTCGATGGACTTGCTGCCATTTTGATTCTGCCACGAGGGGCAAGGATTATTTCCACTATTTCCATCATGATATTTATGAAAATATAAGGAATTTGGAATTGATTGACATTGGCAGTGACAAGAGGAGGAAGTTATGCTGAATCATTCTCTTTCAACATTCTCTCAAAGTCTGTCAACTTATCAAAGAGTTTTGAGTAGGAGATTGATGATTCCCGAACTTTGATGGCCGCAACAATGGGATTGAAATCATAACCTAGTTGAGTGATGATATGGACAATAAAATCCTCTTCAAGAATTAGATTTTAAGCCAGAGCCAATTCATCTGTAATGGATGACATTTCATAAAGAAAATCAGCATCTGGTCTGTTACCTTTTGGATTTTTGGTTAGTTTGGCTTTGAGAGAGATATCTCTGGATTGAGATGAATTTGCTTAACCAGAAAGTAAATGTCTCTGAGCTTTATATGAGCATATAGCAAAGGAGATGATTGGTTGAATGGTTTAAGAGCAGCTGCTAAGAATTGCACTAATAAGAATTTGATCTTGTCTATAACAAATATTGTAAATTGGATTGATTTTAGTGTTGTCATTGTCAATAAATTTTTTGGGGTGTGGAGTTAAAATGCCATTAATATGCTCCACAAGATTAAGACTAATAAGCGTGGACTGAATTTGTTTTCTCCAAACAGGAAAGTTAGATGCAATAAGTTTCATGGGAAAATGATTTGGTGCATTTAAGTGCACAATAGGAGTTTCAATAGTGATTTTCATGGCTAAGTTAAAAAAAAATAGGAAGATGAGGATCAGAGTACTCGTTGGAGTGTTTAAGGCTTTGATATCATATAGAGAAGTTGTATGATGTATTTATTAATGAACTTTTAACTGATATATATACAAGAGAGTTTGTTATCTATATCAGACCTATTACAACAATATTACATTAGATTTAGAGTTTGTTACATTTGAATAATCTACTGACTTATCCTTTGATTGATTTTTGGACTGATCCTTTACACCCAATTCTACCAATGCATACTTATTCTCTCTGATTCCCTCGCCATTAGTAGGGAGCAATGTCTTCCTAGAATTTTCAGTACTCGCATCCATGGGCTTTTTGCCAATTTATGGCAAAAAAAAAAAAATTCCATTTTATGGTTGCTTTTAAAAAAATTCAAATTTGTGGTTGAAAGGAAAAAATTACCTGTTTATGGTGGTGATTTTTGGAGACATGGCTATTATGATAGAACTCCACTAATTTGAGTGGCGGATTAACTAATTCTACCAGTCCAACTGATAGAGTTCCAAAAAAATAATTTTTTTAATTATCAAATCTGCCATTAAAAGTGGCAGAGTTGAACTAAGAGACCTTGCCCTTGAAATGCATTCCAGAACTGACTTAAGGAACAAATTAATACATGTTTCATTATATTAATGCAATATAAGGGTATGCATCCTTTCATTTTTTTTTTT
>CATIWK010595875.1:0-15571 GCA_949634005.1 Mallotus japonicus
TGTAGAAATATGAGCTGAATGTATATTTTGATATGTTAACTAAACGTGTACAGAGGTACAATATATATAAGTAACCGAAGCTATAGTAGTGGAAAAGGAATGCAACAGTACATGAGATAAAGATTGTACAGCTATAAATAACTAATTTATGTACATGCTTATCAAGCCTAACGTAAATTATCATCAAAAGAAACAAATAATATGAATATAATATGTCCATTATTTAAAAAAAAAAGGCTAACTTAATAGTGAGATAGGGTTTATATAACATGTCATCACTGACTAGTGTGATGATTACAGCCTAATGTATATCACTTCACCAAGATTTGAATTAACTTCTCCAATATTTAACATTACTTCGCCACATTTTCATTGTCATTTTCTCTACATAAAGCCACACTGACGATTTTTCTACTGCAGCCATGGAATGCAACTATAGAAAGCTAGCCGCTCTCATGGTGTGCATAGATGACATTAACCCAGGGAGGAGTTTCTTTGTTGTCAACCTCAAAATGTAAGATTATTATCAATTTACAAAAAAGAAAAAATTAAAATTTATGATGTTATTGTTCAAATAAATTATATTTGTGATTTCTGTTATGCAGAATGGGTGTGGTACACTTTCTGGATACATTTGAGTAGATTTGTGGGGTTTGCTTCTAGCCCACTCTTTTGTGCCATTCTTGAGAGGATAACTAGTTTTTTATATTATCTAGGGGAATATAATTATACTAAAGTAAGAAAATTAAAGCATGAAATCATCCAGTATATATCTAAAATATAAGATGCATGTTACAGGTTCTTGTTCTTCTTCTTCTTCTTTTTTACCAATTGTTGCATGTTGCAGTTTGATAATTAAAGGATTTTTTTTAATTTATTGAATTTGATCTTGTTTCATGTTTGTTTGAAGATAGTATCTTGGTGGGTCCAAATCCATTTCTAAAAAGGTTTCTGATAGTACTTTAGTTTAGTAATCTTAGAAAATATCCAATTGTCTTTTCAATTTGTAAATGTAGAGTAGTCTAATTTTCTTTTTTGTAATGCAATGAAAAGAAAAAGTAAAATGCAGCAGAGTGTTTTAGGCGGGGGTGTGCATCGGGCGGGCCTGGTTGGGTCGGGTTTTTTTTTTTTTTCAAAAAATCAAAACCGACTCAAAAATCGAAAATTAAGTTCGGGTTCGGTCGGTTATCTGAAAACCGAATAACAATAAGATAAATAAAAGAAACAGAAGAAACAGAAAGTCGCAAGTGGCCAAATGGTGTTGGCACATAGGGGTGTGCATTCGGTCGGTTCAGTCGGTTTTGAGCCATTTTTTACTGAACCGAACTGAACCAAACCAAAACCGAACCGAACCAATCTTGAAAACCGAACCGATAAAAAAAACAGACTTTTTTTAAAATGAAAACTGAACTGACAGAAAAACCGAATTTTTGTAAATATAAATTATTTTTATTTTTTATTATATTATTATATTATTTAAAAATAAAAAAAATATATGAAATTTCGATTAAATCGATTAACCGATTTTCTGAGTATAAAAACCGAACCGAGCCAAAATTTGATTCAGTTCGGTTCAAAATTTGCGAAAATATTATTTAATCAAACCGAACCGAATTGGGTCAGTTCGGTTTTTGGTTCGGTCAACTCGGAAGGGTTGCACACCCCTATTGGCACATGTTCTTGTTGCTTTGCCACCACGGTTCGAATCCTGGAGGTGTTCAAAGTGCAGTTTTAAGTATTTTTTTTTCTTTGGCAGATACCCAAAAAATCATTGTAGGTTGTGGGATTCGAACCGACAACCTTAAATGATCAATATAAATGTGTTACCACTTAAGCTATAAGCACCTTTATATAACATTTTATTCAAAAAATATATATAATATGAGTAAAGTTCGGTTGCGAACTTACATAATTGAGAACGGACCCGACTCGAGTCGGTTATGTTTCGGCTCGGGTTTGCACACCCCTAGTTTTAGGTTCCAAATAAAACACTTTATTTTTCTAAAATTGCAAAAAGAAAAAAAAAACTTCTTTATCTCTTAAAAAAAATCATAAACACACCTTGTGATTTACCACTATTTATATAGTTGAATTTCGCATTTTTGGCTTTTATGATATTTAACTTATGGTTTGTTTGGTTCAAATGAATTCCATAAAATTTATGAAATTTATTTGCAAATCCAAGTAAGTATGTTTGGTTTAAATGAAAACTTTGTAAAATTTATTTTGAAATCCAACTTTTTAATTTTGTGGAATTGTTTGAATTCTTATTAATGAATTATGTTTGGTTATATAAATTTAGAATTTATTCTGCAATGAATCTTATTTGGAATTCATTTTGGAAATGAAATGAATTTTTTTTTTTTGGAATTGAACCAAATAAGAGGTTAATTTTATAATTTAAAAATATTAAAAAACAAGTGTAATTGTGTAAGAATTGATCCTTTTGTGGCATTTGATTGATAAATACAGCTTGCATAAGCAAGAAAGTCACAATGACTATTTCATAAAGATAAAAGTTATATTGTTTTCCCTCATATAACTTTATAAATTTGGTAAGAACGCATGTGAGAAGAGAAATATATATATATATATTGTTAATTAAATATAAAATATTTGAAAAATATATATCACAAATTTAATTGTTATATATGTTATTATATTAATTTGTTTTAGTTGTCCCCCATACCTGGCTTAGTGGCCAGGATGTTGAGGGACACCCGGTGGGTCTCCGGTTCGAGACCCACCTCCCCCAATCCCCCACTCAAAAAAAAAATTTGTTTTAGTTATATTGAAATAAGTCCAACCTATATTAATTTTGAAAAGCAATACATATAGATATAGATGCATTATCTCTTGTTGGCGCCTCTGCGTCTAAGACTACTACATCCGGCTCTGCTTAAGTTGTGTGCCCCTTATCTCTTTTTGCTATGTGTTTTTTTTTTGCTACTGGTAGTCAAATAGTTTACTTCTACCATAAATATATCCTTGTAGAAGTAAAATCTGCGACTATATCTGCTGGATGTATTTTATTGTTTCTTTTTTAATGAATTATGGTTGTCAAAAAAAAAAAATGCATTATAGTGGCAAATGTACACTTGTCAAAGCAATAAAGTTCAATTAGTTTTGAGTGGGAACAGCTCAAAGAAAAGGACAACAAATCCCTTGAATTTCTCGTATGACAAAGATGCCCATTTTTCAATCCAACTTGAAAGTGATTTCTTATGTCTTAATCTCTCCATTAAATTAATTAATTTTTTTGGAAGATCCATTAAATTAATTAATTGATTGATATAGTAATGTATAGTTTTTGCAAACCTAACAACAGATAAATAATTAGAATTGCTGAGGTTGCTACATGTGTGATATTTGTACATTATCATTAAGCTTCACAATAAAAGAAAAATGAAATCCAAAATAGCTTCTGCTGAGGCCAGGTTACGTGACCCTAGGAACAATACCAACATCTGATATGTTTATATTTTTTATCTGATGGAAAAAATTAAAAGTTTGTAAATAACGAGATTGGAAATTTTAATATTATGTTATCGAATGCCAAAACAGTATCAATCTTACTTATTTGTAAATGTTACTGTTCATAAATGTACATTATGTGCACATATAACTTCTCCAAAAGGTTGTGGAGTAGAGTTCTTAGATTAATTGTTCAACTAAGTCGAATTTGGATTTACTAAATTAATTTCATTGGTGAAAATAGAGTTCAACTATAGCTTTCTAGATTGACAAAAAAAAAAAAAAAACTATGGCTTTCTAGGCCCTTTCTAGTAGTCAAAATATTGAAATTAGTAATGAATTCCAAGATAGACATTAATTGTCATTGATTTGTTGCTAGTGACTCTAACAGTCGTGGTGTTTGGAATATGTCACGTTTATCAAAAGAATTTGACCAAACGTACAGAAAGATATATCACTACACAATGCTCTATATATTTTAATTTTACAAAGGGAAGTATTTAGTTGCACATTTGGTAATTTATTGCACAATAAAATTTCATCAAAGGCTGAATCACTACCAGGAAGTCCGCAGATTGGAGAAACTATAGAAACATGTTTTTTTTAAGCACGAAGTAATGGGACAGATTAATAAAATAGTGAGTAGCATTATGTTTTATATACACTTTCCTTTCATTCTTTTATTCTTTATATATGATTTAAATGTATATTATGTTGCCATGCAGACTATCCCGAATAGAGAGAGCTCTAATGTAGATGACAGATCCAATTGCTAGTCATGTAACAGTATGGATAACCAAACATGCCCCTTACCACATATGGCCAGTGAGAGTGGTGGAGAATGTAGATAAGTCCACTGACATATTTTTTTTGGATGAAGAGTGGCAGGATATTGTCAACCACTACAAAATACGTGAAGGGTGATCTCTCTATTTTTAGATACGGACACCAGAAATCATTGATTTGCAGGTTCATAAACATCTATATATCGGTCAGGAAATGTCATACGGTCCATCGCCACATGCGGAGACAAATGCTGCATTCCGATTGCCCGATGGAATGCCAGATGAACCAGGATGGAGAAGAAGAATATAACGAAGAATGTTACAATGCAGACGATGAAATTATTATGATGATGTATAATTGAATTAGAGAAGAGCCTTAGGATGTTGCACTGCATATCTGAGCTCATAGCTGTCTGACACCATTTAGCTATTTTGTAATTTATTTTACTATATGTGCTTTTCTTTTTTCTTTGTAAAAAAATTACATAATATTTTAAGTAACAACAAATGCATGTTTCGTTTTAAGTGATTGTCTATTCTTTCTTTTCACTTAAATACAATAGACAATATTGGATGAAGTAGCTATTTCATTTCCATATATTTCAATAACAAATGAAAATGTAACTATCATGTGCTCTTATACATAGTCCATCTTAGTATGCTTCTACAATAACACTATAACATATTAATAATCTTAATGCATATGTTTATGAAGAAATTGTTCATACATGTCAAGTTGGTGTGCATAAACATTATTACTCAACCTTCCTTCTCCACTGGCATTTAGAGGTATTCAACTAGATTGACTATTTTGAATCGGAGCATTTGGCTGGACAAATGACATAACACTTGTCCACCACCTCCTCCTCCTCCATAAGCACCTCCCCTACGTCTTGATCTTAAATGATTGACACGTGGCCTTCCACGAGGGTGTGTGGCATGAGGATTAAGAAGTGATGTACCAGTTGTGTCCTCATTGTCATTAACATCACCACCAACTTTAGAGTCATCATTTGCATGTCCATTCCAATTCAGTAATTCAATCATAATTGTTTCCAAACCTGCTTTAAAAACTCCTTTTTTATTGTGTCATCAATAGCTAAATCGGCACAATGGTTGAATGAATTCTGAAGTTCTAAGAATTTCTTATACTCATCTGTCATGTTTAGATAACCTCTAGCAAAGAAAATCTTTGAATGGTAACGATGAACGTCCTTTCTCCACCTCCTCGGCACATACCTTTCGTTGATCACATGAATGTCTTTTTTAGACATAACTTTGAAAATGTGGCAGCACAAAATGTTAAATTTTTTAAACTTCTCATAGTCACAGTCTAAATAATTTCCCTATTCCCTGAACTCAACAGTGTAATTGAATTCTTTTCGATAATAAATCGTTTAGTATTGATCGTTCAAGTATTCTAACTTTTTAATGCCATTATCAAGTGTTTATGATTGGCCTGCCTCTAGCTTGATAATGTGATAGTACCACGTTCTATTTATTTGCTCTTGCACTTGTATAAATATTGCATAGGTGAAAGCCCTTTGAAAAACATTCTCCTAGGAAAATTATAAAATGAAAAATATATTATTCTATTTGCAGTTATAATCATATTAGAACTCTTTCTCAATCTTGTCGCTTAGAGCAATCTCATATTGCTCTATAAACTGCTTGAGTATACTTATTGAATGAATATATCCATCAAAGTATGAATGCATACTTTTACTCCTCTGAGTTGACACCATTCCATCCTAAAATAGTTGCTTGAGGTAAACCGGTACCCAGCTTTGCCTTTCGGAATACAACTTAGCAAGCCAGTCATTCCTCTCCAGTCCATAGTCTGTTAAAAATTTGCTCCAGTTTTGTTCAAACATGCATATTGTGAAGAATCTTGCACATTATATGGCACATACAATATCGGTGAACAGTGTCGGGCATTACTTCCTTGACAGCTCGCTTTATGCTCTCACATTGATTGGTAATTATGGTGATTAGATGTATATTGCCCATACCAGCAAGTCATGTCGTAAAAAGCCATTTGAATGATTCAACGACTTTATGGGAAACTAGAGCACATCCTAACAAGATAGATTGCCCATAATGGTTGACACCGACAACAGTTGCAAATGGCATCATGTAATGGTTAACAAGATACGTGGTGTCGAATGTGACAACATCATAGAATTCCTCATATGCAGCTTTATTATGAGGATGAATCCATAGGACATTCCTCAGTCTGCCTTCATTATCAACATTGATGGAATTGAAAAATTCCCTTTCTTACTATTGCATCCTGACAAACAACTATCAAATTGATTCGACATTGCCCTCACCTAACATCTGCTTCCTTTAACTATCGATGAAATTCCTGCAGTCCTTTGAATTGTAGCTTAAATTATATGGGCCACCATATTGCACTTACATGAGTCTAACACTTTTGCATGGCCTAATGCTTGTAATATCATTTGCTACATCATTATTTGAACTTTCTTCATTATTAGCCACATCACATTCTTCCTTAATTTCTACTGCAACATTTCTATTTATTGAATCTTCAAATTCATAATTATTGCCAAATATCTGTTGAAATAGCTATTTTCTCGTTGACATATTATCGTCTGGAGTTTCTTATCCTAATGATGAAGTTATTAGAGTTTTAATAGTGATTGAACAGACAATGTTGTGGGTTCTGAAAATGAAATGGGGCAACAAGTTGGACTCCAACAAACTTAGCTTCACCAGGTTATATTTTAACTTCACCACTCTATTTTCTTATCAATTACCAATGTGAATTCAGGAGTTTACTGTGCAACATTAAACAAAGGATAATCGAAGAATGTATTGCATTTAATCTTCCGAAGCTTTTATAGGGAAATGATGTTTTATTAATATTGGTTTTCCCTCCTTTTTTATTTTACCGCTCAAATGTCCCTCCTTCTAACCTAAGGGTCACATTTGTCTTTTCACAGCCATTGACTTTTTCTACCCAAATTTTTTTGAATAGATTCTATCCAGATAGCATTGCTCAAAAAAGAATTTCTTTCTCAACGTACAAACTAAATGTCAGGCACCACAAGCCTAGTAGAATTATTATGTTTGAAAGGGAAATATAATCTATCATTGGGAAAATTACTATTTTACTGGTATTTGGGCCTATTACATTATTTCGTCCCTGACATTCTAAAATATATTTATTCGTCCTTGTATTTGATTCGTTAAACTTGTTAATCATTCTGTAAGATTTTTTTAACAGTCAATCAAAAATATAACAGTCAAATTAAGAAAAATGAAAAGAAAAGTCAAAATTACCCTTTAATCATAAATAATAAACAACAGTACAAAATCATAAATAATATATATATATATATATATATAAGCACCAAATTATTAAAAAAAAGTGAACTATATTAACAATGAGAAACTAATTTCCATATTTTTCAATAAAATTATTAAAAAAATAAATCAAATTAACATATTCTATTAAAGATACATAAAATAAAATAAAAGAATAATGAGTTACAAACGTGGCACTTTGCCATACCAATAGACCATTGAATTATTAGATTTCCTTTTGACAGACATAAAACAACTTGGATTTTAAGGCAACTGCCTCATTACTCATTTACTCATCGTCAGTATCATCATGTCATTCCTAAGACTCAATGTTTGTGTTGGAATAGATTTTCTCATATATCAATAAAGTATACTGATTACAAAATATATATACACAACTAGTGTGTAGAAGAGACAAAGTAAGAAATGATAATACATGATAAATACAACTTAGTAAACTGATTTTGTTAGCAGTAGTTATCTTCAAACCCCTGCCTCAAGCTGATACTGGAAGCTTGTGTAAGTAAAGCTTGCTAAAAATGGAGTAGAATGGCTGCTTCGAAAGAGGCTTGGTCAGTATATCTGCGAGTTGATCGCAAGAAGAAAGTGAACGAATTGCTAGTTAGTGGGACTGGACCATATCACGAACATAATGGAAATCGCATTCCATATGTCTGGTTTGTGCACTGAAGACTGAATTGGAGGAAAGAAACACCGCCCCAAGGTTGTCGCACTAAATTGTTAGAATGTTGGCATAATAAACATCGAGATCAGAGAGCAAAACCTGTAACCATTGAATATCACTAGCATTGTTAGCAATTGCTCTGAATTCAGATTCTGTTGACGATGGCACAATAGTATTCTGTTTCTTGGAGCTCCATCTGATAAGATTACAACCAAGAAAAACAAGGGAACCACCAGTAGAACTTCTATCGTCCAAGTTCCCAGCCCAATTCGCGTTAGTAAATATAGACAAGTGTTATGTGTCATTTATACATATAATTTTAGAAGCATTCTTATTGGTTTTATAATATATTCTTATAAGTTTATTTAATTGTTACTGATTTTACTTGCATTTAGCATAATGTTATTGAATTGAATTTTAAAGAATACATTTGATTGTTTGTTTAATAATCATATGCATTATAGTGTCTAATTAAAATATATAATGCAGTTTTGTGAGCTGAAACTATTGCACGCCCATGTCTCCACCCGTGCATGATGAGAACCCTCCATACAATCGCGCACACAAGCTAGCACATGCCCATGTGCTCATTAAAAATCCTGCACACTTCATCACATGCCTGTGCAAGAAGATGTGCACTGACTTAGTTAAAATTAAGCCTGATGAAGAAGTTATACATACCCCACCACACGACCATGTACTAGGCCGTGCACAAATAGGAATAGTACACACCCGCGCACATGGCCATGTGCTAGGCCATGCATACAAGATTTTCATACACACCCTTTTGCATGGCCATGCGCTAGGGTGTATGCTCATGAAAAATCTTCCTCTTTCATTCAGGATTACGGAATTAGAAAATTTCAGAATTGGAAGATTACAGAATAAGAATATTCTAGAATTGGAAGTTCTGGGGGCAAGAGATGGATATAAAAGGAAGAGATGCTAAGCCTAATTCATCAATTCATCAATCATTCATTCAATTCACTCAGAGATATTTTTTAGCAGAGAAGAAGCAGAAATTCAAGTCAACCATGTTCAACAGAATTGTTCTCATGTCTAGAATATCTTTGATTATGATTATTTCCATCATGTGTAACTAATTTACTTAGGGTTGGGATTCGTGTAGCTAGACTACTGCTCGTTTGGATCTTTATGTTTTAATTTAATAAGTTAATATTCAATCAATTTTACAGGTTGCTTTTATTTGTTCTTGTATTTGATTTTAGCCCTGATTAAATGCATGTTTGTGGGTAGATTAGAGACAATGAAAGTTGCATGATCTACTAGCTCATAGACCTGTGAAACTTAGGAACCTCGATCACGAAAGTAAATGAATCCTTCGGGGATCAATAAATTGCTAAGGAACTTAATGAGTTTTAATTAATTAACTTGACCATGAAAATAGGCGGTAATTAGTTTTGGAATGCTTGAATGATCTCGAAAGAGACTTTAAGTAATTTGAGTAATTTACCCTTGATTGTATTAACAAGTTAAATTAAGATTAAATCTTGTAATTTGAGTAAGTGTCTAGTGAAGTGAATCCAAACTCTAGTATTCATTTATTGAATTTTTAAAGGAATATTTTAGATTTACAATTTATCTTTGTCGGTTAATATATTTTTCTGTTTTAATTAAATCTATTATGTTAGCTTGTGGAAATAAAATTAAGGCTGGTACTTGGTATCAATCTCCTTGTGGGAATGATACTCGATACTCGAACTTTACTACTTATTGCAAACCGTGCACTTGCAAAAAATCCCTAATAATAAGTCACAAGAAGAGGTTTTGGACAGAAGCAAATCGTATGCAATTGTGCCATGTAGGTAGCGAGTAGCCGTTTTAAAGCTTGAAGATGAATTGTGGTCGGACAATGCATAAACTGTGTCAACCGATTTACAGCAAAGATGATGTCGGGTCTGGTCATTGTAGCATATTGCAGTGAACCACAATATTGGCAAAATTTTGTTTCATTTGGTGCCGAGAGTAAAGTGTCATCGCCCTTCTTTAAAACAACATCAGATTGCATGGGTGTAGAGAGAGGTCGATAATTTCCATTCCTATGTTTTTGAGTATTGACCTAATGCCAAGAAAATATTTCAACTTGCCCAAATCACGTAGAGAGAAGGCATCTGACAATTGGGCAATGATAGAATGCACAAATGTGGAATCATTACCTGTGAGAATTACATCATCTACATACACTAACAAAAAATAAAAACATGAATTATTAGAGTAAATAAATAATGATGAGTCTGCATTGGAGCCTCGAAATCCAATGGATATAAGGAAAGTACTCAATTTATGAAACCATGATCTGGGGGCTTGCTTTAACCCATAAAGGGATTTACGTAGTTGACAAATATAATTCGGATAATTTTTGTCAACAAACCCTTGTGGTTGTTTCATAAACACTACCTTCTTTAAATCACCATGTAAAAAAGCATTGCTCACATCCAATTGCCTAACCATCCAACCCTTTGAAACCGCAATAGATAATACTATGCGAATTGTTAATGGTTTGATTATAAGACTAAATGTCTCAGTGTAATCAAGACTATATTCTTGGGTATACCTTTTAGCAACCAAACGAGCCTTGTATCGTTCAACCGTACCATTAGCATGTCGTTTGATTTTATAAACCCAGCGGTTGCCAACAATATTGGCATGTGGTGGAGGAGGTACTACATCCCATGTATGTGTTTTGTAAAGAGCATTCATTTTAGCATTCATGGCTTCACGCCATTATAGTAACAGCACGGCTTTGGTGAAGGGTGTGGGTTCGGTTTCAATGGTGGGTGAGGATGAGGTAACTATATGGGCATGTTTGGTATTTTTGGCAATGGTAGTAGGACGTAGTTGCATGTGATGAGTTATTTATTGTGTAGGTTGGTTGGCGAGAGAGTCATTGGGTAAGGGAAGATCAACGTATAAGTTCAAACCATCTGGATTTAATACGTTAATATTTTGGAGAGGAGGGGGTTCAGATGGGATAAGAGTTTTTAATAGTGAAGAGTTACTTTGAGACATTTGGGAAGGAGGTGAGGTTGAATAAGATAAGGATAGAGGTAATGGAGAAGGAGTTGAAGTGCTAAAGGATAATAGAGTTGGAGATAAAGAAGGGTTATTACCTAATCTTGGTGGATGAGGAACCTGTGATATGGGATAAGACAACTGCAACCAAGGAGTGGATGACATCGCAGGAGATGAAGGCACCATAACTGAATGAACATACTGAAAAGGGAATTTTGATTCATCAAAGGTGACATGTCTAGCAAATAAAATTTTTCCAGTATCTGGATCTAGACATCTATAACCTAAGTAATGAGGAGAATAACCTAGAAAAACACATTCTTTGCTACGATAGGAAATTTTATTTTTATTAAAAGGTTGTAGCCAAGGATAGACAGCACATCCAAAAATTTTAAAAAATGAATAATCAGGTTGTGATTAAACAAAAGTTGGAAAAGAATGGCATTTGAAAGGGATTTGGTAGGCATGCGATTGATAATAAAAATTGCTATTTCAAAAGAATAATGCCAGTACTGAAAAAGAGCACTACAATGACCAAGTAAAGACAGACTAATGTCCACAATATATCTTATTTTTCTTTCTATTATTCCATTTTGTTCATGTGTGTGTGGACATGTAATGCGATGATGAATACTAATTTTTTTTTAAAATGATTATGTAAAGAATGATATTCACCACCCCAGTCTGAATTAAAGGCCCCAGTCTGAATTAAAGGCCTTAATAGTAGTATTAAACTGTCTTTCAACAAGAGATTGAAATTGTTGAAACATAGCAAAAACTTCACTTTTGGCTTTAAGAGGAAAGAACCATATAAACAAAGAGTAGTCATCAATAAAAATGAGAAAACATTTATGACCATTAGAGGAACTCATAGGAGTCGGCCCCCATACATCAGAATGAATTAAGTTTAGGGAAGCTGAGCTTCTATGGTTAGTCATAGGCAAGGACAAGCGATGTTGTTTACCTAGACAACAAGCCTCACATTTATTAGAAGATGAAAAAGAAACTCTAGAACAAGGTAATTGAAATTTTTGAATAAGTTGCTTAATAGCAGGGAAATTATGGTGTCCTAAACAAGCATGCCAGTCCTGAAGAGTAGCAAGATACACTTGAATGGATGGTGAACTCCGAGACTGTAGCTTGTATAACCCATTAACACTGATTCCTTGAAGTTGGATTATCTTGGTGGCTTTGTCTTTCACAAAACAAGATTCATCATCAAACTCAAAAAAACATTTATTGCCTTTGCAAAATTTTTTAACAGAAAGTAATGGCTTGGTTATAGAAGGAACATGTAGAATGTCATTTAAAGTAAAAGAATGATTGCAGTTTGATATTGTACTCTTACCAACATGGGCAATTGGAAGACCTTGCATGTCTCCAACCACAAGCTTGTCATTACTTGTATAATCTTGGGTTATTTACCATTTTAGGGGAAAAAAAATTTATTTCCCAAATTATGGTGGTTTTGAAACTTATTCCCATTTTATGGTACTTTTTTTTGGATTAAAAAACAGAAAACGCTATTTGAAGTAGCGTTATAGCTACGGACAAAATCCACCTCACCTCAAAACGCTACTTGGAGTAGCGTAAGCCAAGAACGCTAGTTGCAGTACCATTTTTGCTACTGTTTTTCCAGCCTACACCTGCCAACTTCCGCCCCTTCCAATGATGCGTCCCATCTAGTCTACAGAACAACAAAACACTAGTTGAAATAGCATTTTTGTAGCACCTTGTACCACCTTATTCCGCCCCTTTCCCATGCTGGGAAAGGCTGCCATACACAACAGTAAAAACGCTACTCAGAGTAGCGTTTTGTTACTATTCACATGTGAGAGCTGGCATGCTTAACAGAAGATGATGGCGTGCTTGAGACATCCCATCTGCAGAGAATTTATTCACCCATTTCGCTAGTTCAAGTAGCGTTTTGGGTGTTCATCTTGCTCTTAAATTCATTTCCCTCTCCACCTAATTTACCATCACTTTCACTGTCCTCCTACATCCCTCTCCTTCATCAGCTTCTCTCTGTTTCTTGCTGCAATTTTTTTTTTAAGCTTGTTCGTTTCTTCTTGGCATAAAGATCCACCTTAATATTTTTTTGTGTGTGTTTTTTTTTTAATTTTTTTAAGGTGATATTGAGGAGGTGAAAATTGAAAGCTAAAAATGTATGTTTTGTTAATAATTCTATTATTCAATATGTTGATGAGTGGGAAAATTTGTAATTTATGGTTGTATACAATGGGTATTTATTCATTTATGGATATGTTGTGAGATATAATTGTTGTTAACATATTTGTGTTGATTTTTTATTTATTATTTTTTGGTTAATTATTTAGATAGTAAGAACAATTTATATCAATTTTTATTTATTTAAGTTTTGTTATGTAGTAAATGAAATTTATATTTTTATTGCATGTAGGTAATATTTTGGATATTGTTTAATTTTTTTTATTTCATTTCATTAGATAGGAAGAATAATCAAAATTATTTAGTTAATTTTTTATATATTTATTTAGTTAATTTTTTATTTATTGTCTTGTATTTATAATTATTTTGTGGTGAAACATTATTTTTTATGTAGGTAGTGAAAAATGTGTAGGTAGTTAGTAGAAATTTTTTTAATTAATTATTGAAAAAACGAAATTTAGTGAAAATATGTAATTAGTAATCCAAAAAAATTAGTTAAAATATGTTTTTGTTTATTTAATTAGATCATAACAAAAATTGATATCATCTCTTATTTATATAAGCTTTGTTATGTAGATAATAAAATTTATATTTTTCTACCATGTAATTCAATAAAAAAAATTACATTAAAAAATATTTTAGGGAAAATATTTGTAGTTATTAATTTTATATATTGTCTTATATAATTTTTTGCTTTTTATTTTGTGTAAAATGTATGATTCTAATATGTTGATTATTTATAGCATGTCTTATTTATATAATGATGTGAGTTAGTTAAAAAAAATCTTTTTATAATTATTTTATTCTGAAATATTTTAGTAACAATATGTAATTAGGTAATTGTAAAATTTATTATTTAGTACAAATTTGTAATTAGTGATTTGAAAAAATATTTTCCTTTTATTAAAAAAAATATATTTAGGTAGTTAGTAAAAATATATACTTTTTCACGAAATTATTTACTATATTTTACATAATAATTAGAATAAACAATATTTTACATAATTAATTTTTTATATAGTTAGTGATTATTCTCGTACAATGAATTTTATATTTTTGTTTTTTTAAATAATTTGTTAGATATTTATTATTTTATATTAAGTCCTATTATAAAATAAATTTTTTTTATCTAGTTAAAGTAATATTTTTAAACAATATTTTAAAACTTAACATAATCATTACACAATTATAGATATATATTTATTAGGAGAGAGAAATTGTTTAAAAATGGGACTGCAATTATTGGGGGGGGGGGGGGGGGGGGTGGGGTGGTCATTACAAAAAAAAATAAAAGTAAAAAACGCTACTTGGAGTAGCGTTTTGTACATTACGCTACTTCAAGTAGCGTTTTGTGCGTTCTCTCTGTGCCAATCTGACAACTCAGCCAAAATCACCATAAAATGGGAAATATTTTCCCATTTTACCATATAAATGGGAATAAGTTTTAAAACCACCATAATTTGGGAAATAAATTTTTTAGTTCCCCTAAAATGGTAAATAACCCTATAATCTTCAATGATGTTTAAGAATGCAAAATCAGGGGTAACATGATGACTAGCACCAGTGTCAGGGTACCAATCAAAGGAAGATGATGATGATGGTACAAACCAATCCACATGACCAAGATTAGCCTGAGGAGAAGGTAGTAGGGGACGGTTCGGCCTGAAGGATGACTGATTAGAGGCATTACCCAAAAATTTGGTGAAGTCGGCATCAAACCGACGCTTGCAATTGAAGGCAACATGATTAATATAACCGCATATTTGACACTGAACAGCATTAGGGCGTTGCTGATTTGGTCGTTTGTTCTTGTTGGAGTTGGCAGAAAATTTGCGGTTTGAAGTTGGATTGGAAGAGAAGGAGGATCGTTGCACCATGTTGGCTACAGGCGAGGGTGTTTGTTGTGCTTTTAAGAGCAATTCATAGGAGACTAATTTGTTAAACACAAAACACTCAAATAATCTTTATTTAAACTCTCAAACACTCTCACACACTTAGAAGCTTTGCTTCCTCACACTTCTTCTTCACTCTTTTTATTTTGGTGTTTATACCTCTTTGCAGAGGCCCTATTTAT
>CATIWK010595948.1:0-11736 GCA_949634005.1 Mallotus japonicus
AATATAACTTGAATACAAAATAAAATAACATAATAAATAATTCTCAATGATTATTATATAAGAATTCTTAAATCAAAATAAATTATTTGTATTGAAGTTATTAGATTTTTATCTATATGAATTAAATAATTTTTTGAGTTAATATTAATTGTGAAAGGTACATAATTATTTTAAATTAAAAATAGTTATAAGTCATTTAAATAGTTAATAAAGTCAAAGTGGAGTGTAATTATCAAGAGAAAGAGTGCAAAATCCTTACCCAAAAATAATAAAAATATAACAAGGATTGTTTTAGTTAGTTAATTTTAAAATAGTTACTTGATTATAAATTTTACTTTCTCAACATAATTGGTTAAATGCCTATTGTTTTCTTTCCTCCAACTAACCCGTGCAACATTTTACATAAAATTTTTTTTTGTAAATAGCACTACTATAATTGTTAGTATAGGTATTTTATTTTACGAAATAGCACTACTATGATTGTTAGTATAGGTATTTTATTTTACTAAATATAATGGTATATCACATTTATTTTTATGGATTCTCATTGATGCGACTGAGGGTCTAGTAAGAAAGATTAGAACAAAGCCTCAAACTTGAGATATAAGAATAAAATAATCAATGTATTAGATGCTAAATAAATAATTAATTAGATAATGTCAGTATAAATCGTTTAAAAAGTTAAATATCATTTAAAATTTTTAATAATTTAAACAATTTATTTTCAAATAAAATATTAATTTTAACTATAATTAATTATTATTAAAATATTATTTACCTATTATAAATAAAATAATTACTTTTTATTAGTTTGAAATAAAATAAAAACTTTTACCTTCAATGAGTTTAAATAAAAATAAAAATATTATTTTTAACTAAGTTAATTGATTAAACAATTATTTAATGTGTAGTTCACAAAATAAATTTACTTATTAAATTGGATTAAAACAATAAAAATAAAAATATAACAATTTTACTTATTAACACAATTTTAAAAAGAAATAAAAAAAAATCTTTAATGGCTGAAAAACAAATATGAGGACTTAATTTTTTTTTTTTTATAAAAGGTTGAGGCCACTAATCAGTAGGTGCACCCAATTATCCCAACTAAGTTAGCACAATCTTAGCACTCTCATCATCTTAGAGGACTCAAAATATTATTAAATAAAAAAGAAAATACATCCAAGAATTCATGAAGACAAACTAACAAAATCGAAAATGCTCAACTGAGCTAATATCTTCATAAAGAAGACTAGAACAGAATTCTGGAATAGAAGTCCACCAGTGTAAGTCTGAGTGCTGGGCTCCGAATTTAGCCAATTTATCCACAACCCCATTACCTTCACGAAAAATGTACGAAGCCACAAATGATAAATTCTTCAAAACATCTAAGCAAGAATCCCACTGATGACGTACCTCTCAAGGAACCTCTACTGAACGAGAAGAAAACAAGTGAAAAACCCAAGAAGAATCACACTCAAGCCACAAATTATGCCATCCAAATTCTATATCTTTCCAAACTGCAAACACAACAGCCTTCAGCTCGGCTAAGAAAGCAAAACCATTCCCAGTGTTAAAACTAAAAGCCCCTTTGACAAATCCTCTAGAATTTCGAAACATACCTCCAGCCCTTGAACAACCCGGAGTACCAAGAGCAGATCCATCAATGTTAACTTTCACCCAACCCAAAATGGGAGGATACCATTTGACACTTATAATCCTAGGAGCTTTAGAGGGAGTAGCTGCTATATGGAGAAGAGTAAGAGTGTGTAATTCACTTAAGGAATTTTTCATAGAACCACGATTCAAAAAAGCACTCTCCTTTATCATATTCCAAAGAGACCAAAGAGCTAGAAAAATGTCTGGCTTTGCATTGTAAAAAATAATGGAATTTCGAAAATGCTAAATCAACCAAATGGAACTAATGATTGCCGAATTCCAAAGACCATAAAGTTGAGAACTAAAACCACATGAAATGGCATCCCTAACAAGAGAAACAAGGGTCCTAGAAGTAGAAAGAGGCCGTTGAAAAGTATCCCCAACCGCTCTCCAAATTGCCTTAGCAAACGGGCAATGAATAAATAAATGGTCAATAGATTCTAAAGCAACATTGCACAAACAACATCTAGAAGCCATTTGAAAACCTTTCTTGATTAAATTTTCCTCTGTTGGAAGATAACCCAGAAAAGCACGCCAACCTAAAATCGAGAGAGAAGGAGGCAAAAACTCCTTTCAGAAAAAATGATGCCAAGCAACCATAGGATGAACATGCAAGGAGAGCCTATTTTTAACATAGTACTTACCATCCATTGAAGGAAGCCAAAGACAAACATCTGATTCATCTTTAAGAGGCTGAATTTGCCTAATTTCATTCTGAGTATCCAAAGGAAGATCATGGGGAAGGTGCCAAACTCCATCTCTCAGAAAATCAGTAACAGGGGCATCCAATTTAGCTTGATGAGCCAGGGGGATATGAAGCCTATTCACCAAAGAGGGCTGGATCCATTCATCAGTCCAAAAATACAAAGAAGGAGAAGAATCAATCAACCACTTAATGGAAGCACGTGTCTGTAAAAAATAGGATTTAATAGAACTCCAAATAGAAGAGGAAATCTGCGTTGGCTTAACTAATCCTGAAGCCGAAAGAAACATGCTTTTCAAAAGAGCTAAAGGAAAAGAATGCTTAGTGATCAAATGCCAAGATAATTTCCCAAGAAGAGCTAAATTCAATTGCTCTAAATCTTTAATACCCAAGCCAACATGCTTTTTATTAAGACAACAAGTAGACTAAGGAACCACCACCAACTTCCTATTATCAATAGAGCCTGTCCAAAGAAAACTCCTGATACACTTTCTCATATAAAACAACAAACTTTTGGGCCATTTATAAACTGTGAAAGAGTGCAAAAAGGAGCTCATAATAATAGAATTAATAAGCATTAACCTCCCTGCCATGGATAGAGAGGAACCCTTCCATTTAGCAAATTTCTGAATGATCCTGTCCGCAATAGGCTGCAAACATTTTCTTCTTATTGCACCTGAGACAAAGAAGCTAATAGCAGCCTTACAAACATCAGCTCCCACAATATCCCAAAAGGATCTAAAAAATAAACCAGTGAAACCGTCTGGACCTGGAGCACTATGAGGGTCCATCATGAAAACACAATTTTTAATTTCCTCAGAAGGACAATGAATGAGAGCAGCATTAGCATGCATCATCCGAAACCAAAGAAGGAATAATCTCTTTAACAAAAGTCAAATTTGAGGACATACCTGGAGTAGGTCCGAAAAGATGACTATAAAAATTCACCACATGATTCTCATGAACAGACAAATCCTCTGAAATTACCCCATCAATTTGAAGAGCATGGATCCCCTGTAAAGACTGTCTTCTAGCAATTAAATTATGGAAAAAAGTAGTATAATTAAAGATTAAGATCTCTATATAAAAATATTTGAAAAAAGTTTAATGATATAAAAATATATTTTTCTATAAATAAATAAAAATATTTGATGTGAATTTTTTTTAATATTAGAAAATATTTTAAAGTTAACCAAATATTTGATGTGAATTTTTTTTAATATTAGAAAAAATTTTAAAGTTAACTTCATCTAAATTAATGCAACATAACATCTAATTTTTATGATTAAATTAAAAAATTAAAAAATTAAAAATTGGTTTTGGAAATCTTAACTATTAACGGGATATATTTGTCATTTTTATATGTTGAAACTACAATATATATGTATATATATATAAAACTTATAATGAATTTTATTTGAATTTTCTTAAAATATAATTTAACTCAATTACTCAATTTCTTGAATTAGGTAGCAAAAATTCAAGTTATTAAATGAGATAGGAGTTAAGTAATTGAGTTATATTTAATTATATTATATTTTAAGAAAATTCAAATTAACATAATTCATTGCAAGTTATATGTTTTCTTAAAATATAATATAATTAAATATAACTCATTTACTCAATTACTTGAATTAGGTAGCAAAAATTTAAGTAATTGAATGAGATAGGAGTTGAGTAATTGAGTTATATTTTAGTTGTATTGTATTTTAAGAAAATTCAAATTAACACAGTTCATTACAAGTTATATATATATAACTTGTAATGAATTGTGTTAATTTGAATTTTCTTAAAATATAATATAATTAAATATAACTCAATTACTTAATTACTTGAATTAGGTAGCAAAAATTCAAGTAATTGAATGAGATAGGAGTTGAGTAATTGAGTTATATTCTAGTTATATTGTATTTTAAGAAAATTCAAACACAATTACTCACAAGTTAAATATATATATAATTCAAGTAATTGAGTAATTGAGTTATATTATATTTTAAGAAAATTCAAACACAATTCATTACAAGTTATATATATATATATAAATTTAATTACACATTAAAAGCTTTTGAATTTTTAAGTCTTTATAAAATTAATTAAATTTTATATAATTTTAATTTTAATTGTATAAAGTTTTGTATCATATTTTATTTACTTTTGAATAATTTATTATTTAATTCATGCAAAACATGAATAATCGAATAATTTATCATATATAATATTTAAAAGTTTAACCATATTAATAATTTTTTTTGACTCGCCACGAAGAATTTAATTTTCGAGTAAAGTGCTCATTATATCGGATAAAAGGTTGTGAATAGACCTCCTCTCCACTTAGATAAAACATAGGACTAAACCAACGTGCTAGGGAATAATATATTTTTTAAATAATTTTTTCATATTTACATTTTTATTCTAATTTTATGTTTCAATTAAATGATTCGGTACTTTTATGTATTTTTTAAATATTTTTTTCTTCTAAAATTTGAGCTGAGGAATTTCCTGCTAAAAAATGTGTAAAAATAACAATGTGACGTTATAAATAGCTGCACCAATCTACATGCATTGCTCTCTTTCTTTATTGGTTAGTTTTCAGTAAAATGAAATAATTAATGTGACTTATGTTTTTTAGAACTAGTCTTTTGTCTTAAAATTATAGATTTTCTTTAACATAAATTAGATGAATATAATTAAAGATTAAATGTAGAATAAATTGAAACCCTAACCTCATCTTTTTCTCTCAACTCTCACTTTTTTTCTTTTCTAACCGTTCATCTTCTTTAAGTAAGGAGGGGTGATTTTTGGTTATTCTTGGCCTGAAATCACCCCTCTACACATCTTTTTATCAAATTATTTTTTAAATAAGTGGTTATTCCATATAAATTTAGGTTTTGTTTTATTTTTCGTGATTTCGTTATATTGTTGCGACGTTTGATTGTCATCGTCTTGTTACGATATTTTGTTTTCCGTCTTGTTGCGGCTTTTTCTTTGTGTAGGCGATTTAGACAGCCAAAGTATATTCGATAAAACAAAGACAACGAATCAGATTACGGTCGTCGGTATGTTGCAAAACTGGAGTCATAGGTATTATAGTCATTATAGTATTATCAAATTTGTAGGCTTTGAACCGATTTATTATGCTATTAACCTGAGTGTTGTTTCATCCTCTATGGTTTTTAGCAAATATGTATCTGTGTTTCTATCGATGTATTGCTAGTTTGAATCAATAGAATTATTTTTCTTTTAAAAAAAAAATTGACGAATATAATTAATACAGTTAAAGTATAGTAGTAGTAGTAATTTTTTTAGTATATCCTTCAATTAATATTAGACATTATTATTCTACTAAAATCATATGGTTTTAAATAAATTGCATTAAATAAAAAAATTAGTAAATTAGCAAATTAATTATTATATTAAGATTAAAATGTCCTATAGTTTAAACAAATGAAAAAAAAAATTACAATTTTGAGAAAGAGTTTACTTCACTTTTTATAAAATTGTCCAATGTTTCCAACATAATATTGTGAGAAAAAAAAAAAAAAAAGCTGCCCAAAAGTTTCATTCGTACTTTTAAAATTAATTATTTCACTATTTCTTTTAAAATTTATTTTTATAATTATTATAATTTTCATAATTAATTATAATTTTTTTATATGTGTTACAAAGAAATTAATTAACATTTGAATAAAATAAGAAGTTTAATAAACCTTAAATGCTAAATTAAAAAGTTAAAGTTTTTAAAAATAGAATAATACTTTTGTTCTCAATTTTTTTTAAACTAAGTTTGTTCTCAATTGTCATAAACAGGAATTTGATAAAGAAAATAGATTTTATTTTGAATACATTATGTAAACCACATCAACTAACTTTCAATATAGGTTTTTTTTTTAACGAAAATGTACATATGCACCACTTTGAAAACAAGAATTTTCATATACACAACCATTTTGATAAATTTTTAAAAGGTTAATGTGTATAAATATAAAAATATGAGGCTCAATGCAACACAATTAAAATTTAAGGGCTTAATATGATAAAATGTGAAAGTTTAAGGGTTTACAAATAGATTTTGCATACACTAAGTTAACTACCTGCAGATACATATGTATATGAATTACATACGAAACAATAGTTATTGTGTCAAGACCTACCATACCACTGCACCACATTTACCATGTATATATATATATATATTATTGGTGATGGTTAAGACACACACGCGTGCATACACAGGTATGCACCGGACATGTTTTAAAAATACATATAAATTATTCTAATTTTATAAAATATATATTTATTAGACATTATAAAAATTTTAATGTATTATTTACTCTTTTGGTTATTATTTCCTCTTTATTAATAAAATTCTTATATATTTAAGTTCTTCTTTAAAAAATTATGTAACAACATTACACAGAAAGTATGAGAATAATATAAACATTCCACATTGTAGGTCGAAATATCATATAATCATTTCACAATGTAAAACACTAAAATAATATAATAATAATTATTATTATGACATAATCCATATACATATAAATTATTCTAATTTTTTAAATCTATATTTACCGCTTATTAAAAAAATTAAAACATAATACATTACTTATTCTATTAAGTATTATTTTCACTCAATAATAAAATTTTTTATACATTAGGATCACTCAAAAAAAAAATAAATAAAAGCTAGGTTATTTCTTTGGTATGAGATATAAAAATTAAATAGAATGCATATATGTGAACAAACAATAATAAGAAAGAAATATATTTATTAGAAATATAAAGATTTTTTATTTAATATATATATGAAAATCTTTGATATGAAAATCTTTTTTTAATATTGGAAAAAATTTATTAAGTCAACCCATCGAAATTTTGTTTTTTAAGATTTATTTCCATATTTAAATAATAAATTCAAGAATAGTGTTCTAAAAATTCTAAATATAAATGGGGTATATTTGTCACTAAATAAATTTTTTATATATCAAAAATACTATGTTATCCTTAAAATGGAAATAATTTCTCTAGTATACCCTTTTGTGCCGGCACAATATTCAAATTCTATTATATTTAAAACATTACTCTTCATTTCCATAAACTGGCACCACATTCAAATTCTATTACATTTAAAACATTACTCTTCATTTCCATAAAAAATTATGTCTTTTATTTATTCCATCTAAAAAATTTATATTTTTCAACTATTTTTTATTTATTTATGTAATTATTATTATTACTATACATATTCAAAATATATATACTCTTAATAAAAAATAATAAAATAAAACTATAATAATTTTGAAATTTCTATTTTTATATAGATTAATATGAAATTTTAATTTATTAAAATTATTTAATTAATCATTTTAAAATATATATAATATTAGCACTCTTAGGCTCCGTTTGTTTGCGAAAAATATTCTTCCGGAAAATATTTTTCCTTATTTTTCAGTGTTTGGATTACTAGGGAAAATAAGTCAAAGGAAAATAATATACCAGTCAATAAAAAATTACTTTAAAATAAGGGAAAATATTTTCCCATTTTAAGAATGGGAAAACATTTTTCAATACCATTTCCAATGCCTTCTTTCTTCATTTATTGCATTCTTTTTTATTTTTCAATGCATTCTCTCCCCATTTATTGTCTTTTCTAGTGTTGCAACCAAATATAGAAAAATATTTTCTTTGAAAAATATTTTCTCTGCAAAATATTTTCTAAGAAAATATTTTGCAGAGATAAAATATTTTCCGCAAACAAACGGAGCCTTAGTAAAGCGTAGCATAGATTCACCATTATATATTTTCAAATTCATGCAACATGTGACAATAAATTACTCTCTTCATTCTAAACTAATTGTCTCTTTTTCAAATAAAAAAAATTCAATTATTTGTTACTTTTATATATTCAATGCAACATTAATTTTTTCTTTCCTATTTTATCCTTATGTTAACCTTATCTATATTAATTGGTTTTTGGTTTTGCAAAATTCTAGAAGTCTTTTTTAATATTTTCAAAATATTGTTTCGTATTCCAAAAAGAAAATTTTCATAACAATTTATATTTCAAGTATGAAATATAAATTTAATTTTAGCCAACTAATCTTTTTACATATATTCAAGAAGAAAAATGGAGAGAGGTCGAAATTCTATAGATGCCAATTTAAAATATTAAAAATATTTTGGATGACAATTTTTTGTCAAAAATTTAGTTTTGAACAAAAATAAGAAAAAAATTTGTTAAGATAAGGTGAAAGTGATTGAATTAACCAATACTACTTGGAGTATTAGAATAGGTGGAAGTGTGAGTGGAATAAGAGACTGTGCCACAATTATTTTTTGCAATAAATTTTGAATATATTTAAAGAAGGGTAATTTAGTCTCATTTAACTATTTTTTTCCCTATAATTAAGCCTATTAAATATTTTTTTTAATCCAATTGAAATATTAAAAAAAGATAATTAGTTTGCTACAAGTGGTAACTCCTCTTCAAGAGTATCATGAGGTGTAGAGTTCGAATTTTACCGTCGTCGATTTAAAAGGGGAGAACTGCCTTCTGTTATGCAATTTATTACAATTAGGTCATTTGATCTCCCTATTTAAAAAAAAATAATAATAATTAGTTTAGAATGTAAGAAGTAGTTTTCTTGATGAATAGTTGGACACATATCGCACAAGCAGGGCATAGGAAGTCAGCAAACTGCCAATGCATGGAAATGTTATGCCACGCACTCTTTTTTTGGACAAGTAATTAACCTCGTCATCAATCATGTACTCTTTATGATCCATGTGTTCTTCAGCTTATAAATTGCTCTTCAATACCCTGTTCCTCTTATATCAAATATATAATTCATCCATAAATTGATCCCTTCAGTACTAGTTTTTCCCTTTTTTTTTTTGTTGGTTTCTTAATTACTAGCCAACTCAAAAAAAAGAAAACTATGTCAACAGAGCTTTCTGTATCAGTTTTCTTCATAGTTCTCTCATTATTCTTGGTCTTCTCCTTCACCAAATCCTCCAAAACCAAAAAATCAGTCTCCACCAAACTCCCTAAACCATACCCAATAATCGGCTGCTATCTTGATATACGAGCTAACTGGCAGCGCCGTGTTCAATGGACATCTGAGCTTGTGCAAAACTCACCTTCTGCGACATACGTCCTGCAACGCCCATTTGGTGGCCTCTCAGTCATAACAGGCAATCCAGCATGTGTTCAACACATGCTCAAGACTCATTTTCATATCTACCAGAAAGGTCACGTCTTTCGCAGCGCTCTTTTTGATTTTCTTGGCAATGGAATCTTTAATGCTGACGGTGATACTTGGAAATTTCAAAGACAAGTTGCTATCCATGAATTCAACACCAAATCACTACGTAAATTTGTTGAAACTGTTGTTGACACTGAGCTCTATGAACGACTGATCCCAATTCTCTCATCCGCCGCCCAAAATGGAACTGTTCTTGATTTCCAAGATATTCTACAGAGATTTGCTTTTGATAACGTCTGCAGAATCGCATTTGGACATGATCCTGAATGTCTATCACCATCACATCCGCAGACAGAGTTTGCACAAGCTTATGAAGACAGCGCCAGCATAAGCTTCGAAAGGTTCAACTCACCTTTCTGGAGAATCAAAAGAACTTTGAATATTGGGACAGAGAAACAGCTCCATGAAGCCATGTCTCAAGTCCATTTTTTTGCAGCCAAGATCGTGAAAGAAAAGAAACAAGAACTTAAAGAGAACTCATCGCTGAAATCGGTGGATCTCTTATCAAGATTCTTGAGCTCTGGCCATTCTGATGAGACATTTGTTGTCGATATTATCATCAGCTTTATATTAGCAGGCCGCGACACGACATCTGCTGCATTAACATGGTTTTTCTGGTTGTTATCTAAGAACCCAGAAGTAGAAGCCAAAATTGTTGAAGAAATACGCGAGAAATCAGAGATGCCAATTTACGAAGAAGTGAAAGACATGATTTACACTCATGCATCTATATGTGAAAGCATGAGGCTATACCCTCCGGTCCCAACTGATTCAAAATTCGCAGTAGCAGATGATGTTTTCCCAGACGGTACTGTGGTGAAAAAAGGGGCGAGAGTTACGTATCATCCATATGCAATGGGGAGGCTAGAGATGTTATGGGGAGCAGATTGGGCTGAATTTAAGCCAGAGAGGTGGCTCGAGAGAGATGAAGCAAGTGAGAAATGGAATTTTGTGGGGCGAGATGCGTACACTTACCCTGTGTTTCAAGCTGGGCCGAGGATTTGTATGGGTAGAGAAATGGCGTTCTTGCAGATGAAAAGGGTGGTGGCGGGTGTTTTATGTAAGTTTAAGGTGGTGCCAGCAGTGGATGGTTTTGAGCCGGAATTGATAGCGTATCTCACGACTAAGATGAAGGGTGGCTTTCCTGTCAGGATTCAGCAGAGGGCCAAGTGAGCAGGCGAGGGGCAGGCATCAGGTCTATATAATAAATAAGATAATCGGTGTCGGCCTATTTCAGTTTGGGCTAAGTAAGTTTTAAGTATAGGATGTCCAGATTGGCAAAACAAGCCCCGCTTGTGATGCTTCAATCTGGCCAATATGATGAGGGTATGTTTGTGTTTATTTTCTAATAAAATCTATTATATTATTATATATCTTTGGCGGAAAAAAAAAATAAAAAACCCATGCATCCTCGTGGAAGTTTAAGTTCTTTTTTTCCGTCAAAAAGAAGGAGAACATTTCATTAGTAAAATTTGAAGTTGGGTTACAAGTGTGAAGTTTGTCTTTTTTGAAAGATCATGTGTGTAGTTTGTCGGGTAAATTGTTTAAATAGTCACCAAACTTTACTTGTAATTTCAAATTGGTTATAAAACTTTAATTTATGACTTTTTGGTCACCAAACTTTAGTTTTTATTTCAAATGTAGTCACTTTTAAAAATTTTAATCCTTATAGTTATATAATATTACCATTTCACTCAAAAAAATTATTTCCTTACAAATAAGTCCATAGGTTCTAAAAGTAAAAATATATATTGTTTTCTCATGCCTTCCATTGTAAACAGTCTTGTTCATTATTTGTGTTTATTTGACTAGTTTAATACTAACAGTTTGAGAGTTTTAAGACAAGAATTATTCGTCGTAGGGTAGAAAGCAGTTAATATTAACCAAGAATATCATAATCAATATACTGTGACTTTGTTAGATAAATGAGAAATCGAACAGAGAGTTCGGATTCCAATCTGTACAATAAATTTTTTTTAAACAGTCATTTAATATTCAAATTATAAACTAAACTTATGACAAATTATAAATATTTAATTTTTTATAAAATACGGTGATAAATGTTAAATATTCTAGTGACAATAGTCCATTTAATTCTTACCTTCTTTC
>CATIWK010595986.1:0-12441 GCA_949634005.1 Mallotus japonicus
ATCATAATATAAGCACCAGTTGAGGTGCAGTCATCAGGATTTCCAGCCCAATCTGCATCCGAGTAACCATAAAGGGTGAGATGAGAGGATGCCAGAAGACGAATACCAAATGTACGAGTGCCATTAAGATACCGCAACAGCCACTTCACAGCACCCCAATGATGCTCAGAGGGTCGATGCATGAATTATGACAGCTTATTCACCACGAAAGAGATATCTAGTCTAGTCATTTGAAGATGCTAAAGACCACCCACAACCTGACGATACATGGTAGCATTGACTAGCGAAGCCCCATCATGAAGAGTGAGTGAAGTACCCGTTGCATGGGCGGTAGACACTGGCTTAGAATCAAGCATATTGTGTTTTTGCAATAAATCAACAACATACTTATGCTGAAATAAGACAATACCATCAGTAGTTGGACAAACCTCAACACCACAAAAGAAAGAAAGCAAACCAAGATCTTTAGTCAAAAAAGTAGAGTTGAGTTGGTGTATGATGTGATTAATTGCCTGAGAGTCACTACCTGTGATAATAAAATCATCCACATACACCAAAAAGTAAATGATAGACGAGTTGCGAGAGAGAATGAACAGAGATGTGTCCACATGAGACATGATGAAACCGAGAGAGATAAGAAAAGAGTGAAGCTCCTGGTACCAAGTGTGAGGAGCTTGTTTCAGACCATATATAGCTTTTTGCAACAACATACATAATTTGGAAAGGTTGGATCTGTCATGCCTTGGGGTTATGCCACGTAAACCTCCTTAGTTAAGCGCTCGTTGAGAAAGGCATTATGCACATCAAGTTGCCGAATATCCCATTTATTATGTAAAACAATGTTGAGAATAGTACATACCATTACGGGATTGATGACGGGACTGAATGTCTCATAAAAGTCGACACCAGGACGCTGATAGAATCCTTTGGCAACAAGAAGAGCTTTGAATCGATTAATGGACCCATCCGGAAGGCGCTTGATACGAAAAATCCATTTATTACTAACCAGATTTTGCTGTGGGTGCGGAGGGACTAAGACCCATGTTTGGTTATGGAGCAGAGCGACATATTCTTCCTTCATTGCATTACGCCATTATGGATGTTTGAGTGCTTAAGTAACAGATGTTGGTTCAGTATTAATAGGAAATTATTGTGCTAATACCATACTTCAGATTAGGCTTGATAATAGAATTCTTGGACCTTGTGGTCATAGAATGAGTGTTAGTCATTGCCAGATAAGTGGTAGAAGCCTGTGGGTTGTATAATTATGAGGTGCCAGTGTCTTGAGTAGGACAAGACGGGAGACCTATCGGAGAAGAGTCCAAGTCTGGCAAAGAGGTAGGCTATTGTGCTGTTGGTATTACCTCAGGAGATTGTGATACAGGAACATCAAGCACAGGTAAAGATGGTCATGGTAGCCAGGACGAAGCAGTGATGATTGGGTCAGAAGAGGAAGAAAAGGATGAAGAAGAAGTAGGGTATAGGAAGTCATGCTCAATAAACTTAACATGTCGAGAGATGAGAAGTTTGTAGGTAGAAAGATTAAAACAGATGAAGGCACTTTGTGTTAAAGAATAGCCTAAGAAGATACATGCACTGGACCGAGGGCCGACTTTATGGGTAGTATATGGACGAAGCCATGGATAGCATAAACATCCAAAGACTCGAAGATTTTGAGAATTTGGTGATTTTTTAAAGAGACGTTCATATGAGGAATAGGATTGTAGATTGACTTTAGGCATACGATTGATGAGGTAAATAGCAGTGGCAAAGGCGAAGGTCCAGAACTTGAGTGGTAAAGAAGCACGATGCAAGAGAGCTAGGCCGATTTCCATAATATGTTATGGGGTATGTGGGGGTATAGTGAGGTGTGTAATGCCATGACGAGAGAGAAAGGGACGTAAGGCTAGAAATTCTCCACCATTATCAGTATATAGAGTTTTTATAGGAAGAGAAAATAATTTTTCAACAAGTTTCTTGAAGGTGATAAATATGGTAGAAACATCAGATTTTCGATGAAGATAGAACCAAATATATTTGGTAAAATGATCAACAAAAATCACATAATATTTGTAGCCATCAAGAGAATGAATTGGAGAAGTCCATACATCAGAATAAATAGTTTCAAGTGGAGAAATAGAGGAAACAATAGAATTTGAAAAAGGAAGTTTATGACTTTTATTAATATGACATGAATGACAAGAAAAATTGAGTAATTGAGAATGCATAAAAGGAATCTCTAAAGCTGACAATTGTTGTTTGAAGATTTTTTTGGAAGGGTGTCCTAAACGACTATGCCACAAAGAAAGCATACTAGATGACGACTTAAAAGAGGTGAGAGCAGGAAACTGATGATGAGAGACTTTAATATTTAAGTTTTGTTTTGGCCATAGGTAAACTCCGTCCTTACACTGTCCCATGACCATAGTTTTCCCCATTGGACGGTCCTGCACCTGAAAGCATTTGTCAGAGAAAAGAACATTTACAGGATTAGTGTCACATAGTGCCCCAACAGAAACCAAATTTAATGACATAGAAGGAACATGTAGAACATTGGTGAGTAAAAGTGAATTGTTCAGCATTGGCAAATGCATAAAACCCGTGTTTTTAATTGGAAGACCTGTACCATCACCAATGATGACATGATTTGATTTGTTGTAAGGTTGATGAAGTGAGAGATTAACCAAGTCGGTAGTGACATGATGAGATGCACCTGAATCCATTACCCAAGCAGAATTGACGTTTATTGTTGGATAATAAGCAGCTGTATTAACTCTAGGAGGTGGACGAGGACCACAAGATGGTGCTGGAATAGAATCCCAAGTTTGGGGTGGAACCAGTTGACATTGCCAAGCAGAGTGACCTGTGCAACCATAGATTTGGCATTTACCTTGACAGTCACGGCCTCCAGCTGGCGAGGAAGATGGAGGACGAGAATCCCACTGTTGAGGAGGTCGATATGTATTGTAGCGTGGCTGTGAATAGGAGTTAAAATATTGTTATTGTCTGGTTTGCTGTGATGGGCGATATTGCTGGGGCTGCCTATTCCCAGAGGATTTTCCTGAGCGAGAAGCAATCGATGTGACAAATGCAGAGGCAGGTTGTGGTGAAACATTCTTGACAAGTGATTTTAGTTAAGCTTCAACATGAAGTAGTTTTTCAAACAGTTCATCAAATTCAATTGGAGTTTCCCTTGCTTGAATAGCACTTAATAGATTAGTGTAGGAGTCATCAAGTCCATTCAGAATTCGAATAGATAATTCATCAAAATCAACTGGTTTGTTCATGAGTGCTAGAGAATCTAGACAAGATTGGATTTCTTACATGTATTCAGTTATAGTACGTGACCCCTTGATTGGATTAGCTAGTTTGCTATAAAGTTCCATAATTCTTCCTCGAGAGGGTGATGCATAAGTTTTCTCAAGAGTTTGCCATGCTTCCAAGGATGTCTTTTTAGCTACAACAAATGGGACAAGGTTAGCAGTGAGTGAACTAATAATGGCATTGAGAAGTAATTTATCTTGACGTATCCATAGCGTATAAGCCGAATTAAGAGACTCAATTGTTGAATTTGGAGCAAGAATTGTCGCTGGCGGACAAGGATGAGAACCATCAACAAATCCATAAAGGTTATAGCCAATTGGTAGAGAATCAAATTACGCTCTTCAGGAACAATAGTTTGTTGCATTAAGTTTGAGGGGAACTTGAGCAGTGGCATTAATTGCAATCAGAGATTGCTGGTTATCAACAGTAAGTGATAAAATGGGTCGCTATCCGGTGGCTGTAGAGGCAGCAATGGCAGACGAAGTTTCTGTGGTTTCGGAGCTCATGGTGAATAAGCAAAATAAGCATTTCAAGTATTGGAGCCGACGTGCAGCAGGCAGGGAACGTGTTTTGTTTTTAAACAAAGTGCTCTAATACCATGATAGGGTAACTACATAATATTGTTGATAAAAGTTGAGGTATTTATAATACCATTACAAGGAGATGTTAGTAAACATTAAAGACTAAACAATAGGAAGAATAATAGAAGAGGAAAACATAATAGGATGCTCTAACAGTTTGTTTGTTTATATTCTGCTGTAGTTAAGCTCAATGCAAACAGGATGGTGGTTGGAACACTTCGTGGGTTTGACCAGTTCATCAACTTGGTGGTTGACAACATTGTGGAAGTAAATGGTGATGAGAAGATTGATATTAGGATGGTGGTAAGTCACTTATGCTGTAATTTATTGTTTTCTAAGTTTTTAAATTTTTGACAAGTCTTGTATTATCAGCCTTGTAAATTTTTCCATTTTGCTACTGCAGGTCATTAGAGGAAACAACGTTGTAACTGTTGAAGCTCTATAACCTGTAAACAAGGTAAGTTTATGCAATCGCTAAAACTCTGTAATTTGTTGGTGTTTATGGTTTATGTATTCTAATGTAAAATGAATTTGGTAAAATTTTTTTCTAAATCCTTTTCTCTATTGATGTTAGCGACAGTGCATGGAGAGCATTTCTTCAAGGGAGGTAAAGCAACTGCGAAAAGCCGAAAGAGACAAAGTGGGACCCATCTAAAATTTGCCACGTCATTTTGATACAAACGACTATTTAATTTGAATTTCTCCACCATTATCAGAGGCTAAAAATACGGAAAAACATAATATTTGTGCTTAAATGGTAAAAAAAAAAGTACAGAGCTTATGTGCTCCTCAACCAAATATTAGGGGTGTTAGTGCACCTTTCACCTATTTTTAACTTAAATCTTTGATAGTGACTTGGATTTGTAGATTTTTGTTTTTCACGCAAAGTTGAGGAAAAGGTTGAAATGATATTATGTAAATAATTTGACTTTTATGAATTCCTCATTCTTACTTTGAGGGTGCGTTTGGATTGAAATTAAAGATATGAGGTGTAACTATTAAGGAAATAATAGTTACATGTATAATAGTTAAATTATTAACTTTGTTTAGTAAGTAAAAGGTAATATATAAGCTGTATAATTATTTTTTAAAAACTGTTAATATATGAAATAATTAAAATAATATAAATAAATTATTAAATTATTAAATTTTCATAAACAAGAAAATTAATTTTAAAAAATTAAATTATTAAAAAAATTTATAAAAATAAAGTTACATAATATATATTTATACATTCCTACACATAAAAAAAAAAAGAAATAAAGAGGAATAAATTAATTTGTACATTTTTTATAGATTTTATTTATATTTTATTAATATAAAAAATTAAGAAGAAAATTAATTATAAATAAACATAAAATGATAGAAACATTAAATATTCAATAAAATAAATTTTACAGGTTTTTACCCTACCCCCAACTTAACAAAAATAAATAGAAATGATGTTAACTGTTAACAGGATTAACTATTAACCTTAAGGTTTTAGAATTTGCCAAACAAGGTTAAAGGGGGGTTAATGCATTACAGGATTAACATTTACTCTCCTTCTACCTCAATCCAAATGCACTATGAGCGTTATTCTTCTAAATTACAAGACTGAATAGGAATATCAGACAAAATAATAAGATAAAACAAGAGAGAAGTAGAAAAGTTCTCACTTAATTTTTAGAAGTTCTAAACTTCAAACTTTATAATAGGAAGCAGTAATCTCCTTTATGTGTCTAAACTTAATCTCATTTCAAAGGTATTAGAATATAGGATTTTTTTTTTCAAGTTAACATCCTAAATTACTAACCACACAGTCCAAGATAATGAACTAAACAAAGTTCTTAGCCCACCATACAGTTGGGACAAAACATAGATATATGCACAAGCATAACTGGCAAAGAACTAGCATTAATCCCTGACAGCTCCAGCAAAGTATGCCAAAGGACCAACTATGGCAGCATTGATATAAGTAGCAGGTTCTGAATGACTATAATCAGATCGATCATCTGGGTAACCATCGCTATCATTGGGACCCCCTACGATCGCTCCGACTAAGATGTTAGGATTAGGATTTGGAGAATTAAAGAAGGTTTGTAGACCTTCATCACAACCTACAGCTTGTGGGTGACTTGCAAGTGATGGCAATGAAGATCCCCTGTGGTGAATTTTCTTTGGAAAATGTGGCCCAAATCCTACCATGTATGACATTTGTAATGGGTTCGCCCCAAGTATGTAATCCACCTATAACATTACAAGTCATGCCAATTCATTAAACTTAAAACAATTAAGTACATAGTGAAATTATTATAATTAAATAGTAAAGCCGTCACTTGCCTGTTTTTTTGCAACATCTAGGAGGGAATCTGGAGTAACTAAAAGATTGCCACAGTTGAAAGTGTGCTTTGTTGCTTTCATGTACTTGGAATAAGTAGTAAGCAAGGATGTTATTGATGTTACATATTGTAGGTTACTTTGAGGTAGTTTGTACATCAATCCACCTACGATTTAATAGGATAAATATTATCTTATACCACCATACAAAAATTTTAAAAAATTAATTTACAGATGAATAAAAAAATATATTAGTAAAATTTTATTCCACCTTGTGTGTATTTTGTTGTTGTAGAGGGGGAGTTGGGTAGAATCCGGCACATGAAATTTTCAGCTTCAACTTTGTATTGCTCAAAATCTTTGTCATTGTTGAGCATAGCTCGCTGCAGAGAATAAATTATCATTTTAGTTGCAGGGAAATATATAGATCCTGTTGATAGATTATGTACATAAAGCTAAAAATTAAATAGATACAAACGTTGTGGCGGCTTACCCTTGATAAGAGTACAAAAGCACCAGCATACTTATTGTCCCAGCTGAACAGGTCCGGTTGGTCACCAGCTCCCAGAGATTTCAAGATATTGTAGTAGGACGTTTCATTTGTAGCTCTGAACAGCCATGCTGCTCCCCATAGTAGCTCATCCTGCAATATGAATTAAGATTTAATTAACTTCCCACCTACGAGGCAGGCACCCAGATATCAATTTGCAGGCTATCAAGCACTCCTACCTTGTAGCCAGAGTATGAGCAATAAAATGGGCAGACTGCTGAACCAAGTGAGTCACTATAAGCACCCTGATATTGATTTGCAAATTGCATAACCTTCTTAGCAGTAGCTAATAGCAACTTTGAGTACTCCGGATCAACTTTTCGAAAAACCATCGAAGCAGCAGCCAATGCTGCAGCTGTCTCCCCTGCAACATCAGAACCTGGGTTGGTTGGAGAGACAGAGTAAACAGTTCGGACACTTTCCATATCCTCAGGCCTCTCCCAGCACTTATGATCAACATTAGGGTCACCAACACCAACATAGAGCTTTCCAGGACTGGCTGAGGCACATTTGAGAAGATAGTCCGTAGCCCAACGGATTGCGATCCTTGCATTTTCCAGTTCAGGTCCCATTCTTTTGCCGTACTCTAGAGCTCCCCATGAAAGCATTGTGGTGGTGAAGGCCATTGGGAAGTTGAATTTCACATTATCTCCAGCATCATAGTAGCCTCCAGTCAAATCCACCTATTCAGAAATAACAAATAGTTCAAAATTCCAATAAATATTTTCTCATGCCCACAAGTGTTCTAAAAGTATTTTTTTTTTTTTTAGCAAATTGCATTTTTCACTCTAAGGTTTGACCTAATTCACATTCTTCTTCTTTTTGTTTGAAAATCAAATGTTTACGTCCCTCACTTTTAATTCCGTTAACACTTTTATCCTTCCGTTAACTTTTTCCATTAGTTTATTTATATCAAATAACATTTATCTTCCTCTATTTTATGAAAATAAAATAATTTAATCCTTAAGTTCTAAGACAATTTCATTTGTATAAATACACAAGTTTGTCCTGTAGAATGATTCTAAAATAAAAGAGTTAAAATATTAGCTTTTATAAACTAGCTAGATGGAGTAAAATGTCATATTTATTAAGAAATTAATGGAACGAGGAAAGTTTTCACATAATTATTTGGTGGAATTAAAAGTTGAGGTAAATATTCAATTTTCAAATAAGAGGGAGGAGAGTAAAAATTAGATTAAATTTTTGGGACAGAAAACGTAATTTGCTTTTTTTTTTTTTTTTTTTTTTAAGAAATGAAATAGACTTGACAAGTTGGAGGGAAAAAAAAAGTGGAGAAGGCAATGAAATTGGAACACACATGGGCCAGTTGACCATCAGAAAGGCCTGAATTGGACCTCCAAGAAATGCTCTGTGAAGTGGGGAGCTTCCCTGACCTCTGACCTTGAAAGAACTCGATGGATTTTGCTAATGCATCCTTGTAATTAGGATCACTTGCCTGAACAAAACCCAAGAGAACAAATATGAAACAAAACATAAGGAAGAAAGAAGCTCCCCTCATCGCTTTTGTTTTTGTTGGTACTTTTAGCATCACCCAGACGTTAACAATGTTGCTTTGGCTTTGTTTTAGGGTATGCTTTAGATTCAAGACTGACAAAGGCCTTTTATATAGGGGAATGTAACCAAGTATTAACAATAAGTTGTTACATGAATTTCTAATTTTGCATTCTTTAATAATAGAGGTTTAATTGATCGAGGAATTCGACAACATTAACAATAAGTTGGTGGAGTGATTTAAGGTGTAAGACACTTTAACCAATTTTGATCATTTTTCTTAATATAAGTTTTCACTTCAAATTAAAACAGTTCGTTTGAATATACCCTAGTCTTGATCTAGAAGCCATGAAATTTTTGTTTGTTTATTTTATTTTATTTTAGAAAAAAAAAAAAACATATTTAAGCCCTCTGAATTTTATAATTTTTACGTTAAAGACAATTCAAGTTGTTTTTTTTTTTATATATATATTTAAGCCCTCCAATTATGGATTTTTATATGATTTAGCCACTCTTTAACAGTTAAAATAAAAAGGAGTCCTTTTTCGTGCAAATATTTTTATATATACAAATAGAGTTAAAAAAACCATTTTATAAATCATTATCTAATTACTAAGATATATAAAACCCGTTAACGGTTAAATCAATAGTTTAATTTAAATATACTGACTGATGACCACTATTTGTTGTTGCTACTCGAACCAACAGTAAATATTGTTCTACTCCATTTTCAAAATTACACCTGTGATATCAATTAATCCTCCATTCAGGTACTCATGATTCGAAAGGCCTTGTCATTTTCTCGGAGAAGGTATCTTGTTTATAGGAAGCCATGAAAATCAGAAAGTAATACGCATTAATCAAATTAATACGCATTAATTTGATGTAAATATGTTTTGCTTTTGGTTTAACTATTGTTTTTAATTTCTTTTTGTTGATGAATAGAGAGAACAAGAGCTGCTTCAAAATAAAAAAAACCTTCAGCAAACATCAGTTTCATGATTGTGAAGGTATTGCTAAAATGAAAGCTGCTTGTGAGAATGCAACTCCTGTTTTACTTGTCGCTGGTATATTAGTTAAATATATGTTTCTATTTTATCATTCACTTAATTAACTACTTAGTAGGTCTTGATTGTGTTAATTTCTTTCTTTTTATGTGCTGTGTTGACTGTTGCAGCCATATGTTATGACAAATGAGATTGCTAAAAAGTAGTGCATGATAATTGATGTCGGTTCTTATCCTTTTATTTCCTAAACAAAAATTATAAATTTGGTGTCTCAACTTTTCAATATTTTCTATTTGAATATCTAATCTTTTTTTAACAATCAAGTGGCTTAACTTTAAAAATACATATCAAGGTAGTATTTCTGGTCGATCTCATGCATATTGGATGTTGAGTCAGATTAAACAGGCTCACTTTTGTCTTAATTATTAGTCATGTCATGTGTCACGTGTGTTGCATTATTTAAAGGACAAAAATAATCTCAATAAAGATTATGAATTGACAAAAATAATCTCAACATTAACTTTAACTTTTAACCAAAAAAATCTAAATCTTTCGATAAAAGAAAAATCCTAATCAGAATAAGATTTGGAAAAAGGAAAAAAATTTGAAAATTTGAAAAAAGAAGTCGATGAAACTCTCGTTCTCAATCCCTAAAAAATCCACATCAAAACCTAAACGCTCCTCTTCAATCGGCGCCGATGGCCAAGACGACCAAACCTTAACCAATGGAACTGCCAAACAATTCATCATTGAATTCAATCTGTTAAAAACCTTAGCTGCTCCAAAGCAGACATATGTAAACCCTCCAAAGGAAAACAAATGGCATCCTCACAAGAAATTAAAGAACCTCGCTCTCCTTCTTCTCTCCAATCCTTCAATGATTCCCGTATCTTAACTTTCGAGGTTGTCAATGATGCCACTGATGACCATAGTAATGTGTCTTATGGCCTCAATGTTCGTGTTGGTGGAGACATTGAGAATACTGGACGTAAAATCGGCAGTAACAGTAGCAGGAAAGTAATACAGAGAATATGTTGTTAAAGAAGTTGAGATATGATCTGTAGGGATTGGTCTATGATTTGTCACTACTATAACTATTGAGAATAGGGGCAACCAAATGAGAATTATAATAATAATGTTAAGAGTAGAGATGAGCAAAAAGAGAGAAAGAGATAGTTGAAGAGAATGTTGATTGGGAACAATATGCTTGCTGGTTCATTGTCTGCCAACTTGTTTCCCGCATCAAGTTAATCACAGATTGTAGTTTTAAAGAACAATGATTTCACTGGTTCAGTTCCTAATGTTCATTGGATAATTCCTTCATTGAGCTTTCTTGATATCTCTGCAACAATTTCACTGGTTTTCTACCTAATGTTACCATGAATGCTAATGCCACTACTGCATAATTAAAAATGTTTAGGAATTTGTTTTATAGAGTTCTCAAGCCTATACTCAGTAGGTTCAATTTTTTTGATCTCTTCGGTAATTACTTCGAAGCGAGGGTTCTGGATTTTGTGCCCGACAATGCCTCCCTTGTTAGCAATTGTCTCCAAAATGTATCAAATCAAAGAACTTTACCTGAATGTGCATCATTGAAGCTTCATTTTTGACAATTTTGGACTCCCAAATTCCACACAACCTCCTGCTGGAGAGTCTTGAGGGAAGAGCAACAGAAGGGCAATCATATTGGCAAGTGTTCTGGGAGGTGTTAGGCTTATTGTACTTTTATGATATTGGCAAGTTTTCTGGGAGGTGTTGCTCTTCAAATGGTAATTAATTCAAGTTATGAACAATGATATTTGTTATGATATTGACTTCTATAGATCAAAGATCTCTTCTAATTTTTCGGTTCTTTATTTTTTCTAGAATCTTATGAAGAAGAAGAAGAAGAAGAAGAAGGGGCATTTCTTTTGTTGTGACTTTCATTCTTTTTTTTTTTTTAAATAAAATTTTAATTTTAATTTGTCAAATAATCTGGGGGTAACTTGTAAATTCAAATAAATTGCATAAATGGCTAATGACATGACAGTTCATTATGTAGAATGTAGAGTCCATTTGATCCAACTAAGTGTATGGTTATCATAAAATTAGTGGAAAGCACTGATTTGTTTTGTATTTAGAAAAAATTAGACATTTAATTGTTAAAAAAAAAATTAGATACTCAAATAGAAAAATTAGAAAAATTCAGACACCAAATTTGTAATTTTTCATTTCCTAATAATGTTTGCACTTCTCCTATTTTAATGAGTTTGTGTCATTGAACACCGAATTCTCGTCAGTTATAGATCTGTCTGTTTCGTGATTACTTTTTATTTTTTTCAATAGATGATTATTAAAAAAAAAAAAGAAAAAGGATGATCGTCAACATGATATGCATGCGTATGGTGGCTGCTAACATCATTTTTTTGAACTCCTGTGTGCTCGGTGGAGGCATAATAAACATCGGAGTGACAGTCTACTTAAACCTATAATTCAATAATTATCTCTAAATATTAAGTTTTTAATTAGTTAACAATTACTATAAAAAAAAAATTAAGTGTACCTTAACATGATATACATTTTAAAAATTTTAAATAACTATAAAAATTTTGTTTAAGTTGAATATAGATATAAAAATTATTTAAATTGAGCTATATTTTTTAATATATATATATATATATATATATATATATATATATGAACCGGGTTATTTACCAAAATATGGTAAAAATTAAAAATATTTTTCATTTTGGGATTGTTTTCAAAATAATTCCCATTTTTATGGTAAGTTAAGAAAAAATTTCCCATTTTAGGGTATTTTATTCTGACACGGAAGGGAGAAAATTTTTTTATATTGTTTTGACCTTAAACCGCCACTGGTAGTGGCGTTATAGTCAAACCGCCACTATCAGTGGCGGTTTGAGAAAATTTTTTACCCCATACCGCCATCTGCAGTGACGGTATGGGGTCAAATTTTTTTTTTAAAAAAAAAACAGCTGCATTTAGCTGACAAATGGTGAAATGATGAGATAATTATTGGTGATAAAATGTATGTTAGGTAAATATAATAAATAATGATTTATATTTGATGATGTATGTGCCAATAATTATATTATTATTAAATATTATAGGTTATTTAAGTTAAATATTTAATATTAAATAGGTTATT
>CATIWK010596101.1:0-17335 GCA_949634005.1 Mallotus japonicus
AGTCCTATAAGTTATATGAAATTTTCAATTAAGTCCTATAAGTTATAAATTTTTCAATTGAATTCATAAATTTTTTAAAAATTTCACCGTTAGTCCTCGATCGTCAAAATAGATAGAACCAGGTGACGTGCGAGTTACTCTGAAATCTCTGCATATAAGCTTGATGACATGTAGGTCATGTTTGATACATTCAAGTAAAGGTGTGCATCGGGCGGGTTGGAGGAGTTGGGGCATGGAACCGAACGGGTTTGGTAGGTGGAAATCCTAGACCGAATCGAACTGAAATTGAAGTGAAAACCGAAATATCGGTAGCCAAATGTCATAGAAAATCTTCAACATTTGAACCATTTGATTACAGTTTTACCAGTCAATGAAATCAGGAATTTCATCACCCAAGTCAGCTCTAAATGAAGATTCAGTGTCCTCATATTGCACAAATGGTTTCTCATAAAAACAGGCAGGTCTTAGCATAAGGTAGGTGAAATTCCACCTAGTTGGGACATCAAGAGACAATGAAGATTTACACTCAATTTGAATAAGGTTTGAAATTTCCCTAAACTTCCTCAACCTAGCAGGAGAGTTATGAATGTATCTAATTGCCTCCCTAACCTTTTTTACAGAAGGATTTACTTCTTTTAAACCATCAGTGACAATTAAATTGAGGATGTGAGCAATACATCTCATGTGTAGAAACTTAATTCTGACAGAAGAGGAACCCCAGCTAAGTAATTTCTTTTTAAAGTAGCCTATAGCAGTGTCATTTGAGGAGGCGTTATCAACAGTTACTGTAAAAATATTTTTTATGCCCCACTCAAGCAAAGAATGCTCTAATGCCTTAGCAATATATTCCCCCTTGTGAGATGTCACAGGAACAAAAGAAATTATCTTCTTATGTAAAGTCCAAGCATCATTAATGAAATGGGCAGTCACACACATATAGTTAATATGTTGGTTAGATGTCCAAGAATAAGTTGTTACACTGATTCTTTGACAATTTGACTTTATAAAAGTTTTGAGCTTCCCCCTCTCAAACACAAAAATATTGTGACAATCTCTACTAATTGTCCACCTAGAGGGTATTTTAAAATGAGGACAAGCAGCATGCATAAATTTAGCAAACCCACCACCATCAACAAACTTAAATGGCAACTCATCATGAATCACCATTTCAGCAAGTACATTTCTGATAGCATCTTGCTCAAACTTCCAAGTTCTAACACACCAGACGGGGTACTACTATTAGGTGCTTCCACCCTAGAAGGTTTCAAAGTCAAAAGAGACTGCCTACTATCTTTGCTATGTGGAAACTTTGTACAGTTCAATACATGATTTTTCAAAGATGATGTGCCATATTTTTTTTGAATGAGCATGAATACTAGCAGCACAATAGATACATTTACCTTTAATGATAACACCAAATTCATCTTTTATTCTCTTAAAATACTACCAGACGGCAAATTTCGGTTCAGTCTCCTTTCTTTTTTTGGGAGCAACTTGCTGAGGCTGCTGTTTCTCTGCATCAAGGATAGGAGGGGCTTCCACCTCAGCATTAGAACCAGTGGCATTAGCAATGCCACTGGGATTTTCCATCTACATAAATAAACATAGAAGAACAAAGGAGGTATTTAATCACCTAAGCATTTCAAATCATTTATCAATAAAAAAAATCAATAAATTTCTTAACATTTAATAGTATATACATTTGTATTAAGCTGCTTAATAGGATTTTGATCGCAGTGACAGAGACACCAAGCAAAAATATGTTAAATCCTTCTGTTTTGAAAGGCTTCCACCCTTTTCAAACTTATAAAGTTATAACTTTAAGCTTCCACACTTTTTTTGAAAGTTTAATTTTATAACTTTAAGCTTCCACCAGCAATAGTCTCTATACTCTACGTATAGATATATATACAGAGAACAAAACAGAAACATGATTATATAACACATTTTAAAAAAATTCACAAAATAAAAAAATTCAATGACTCAATAGACATGTAACATTTATCATTTAAGTAAACTAGATGAGGAGATGAACACAATCATTAACATTGTGTTCATAAAATATAAACACAAATCCAAGAACTAAACATATGAGGAGAAAAACAAAAAAAAAAATCATTTGATAAAGCCGAATAATTTTATAAATTATTATTTACATAAACAAAATGTTAAATCTAAAAAAATTATTTCATTGGTACACAAAAATACAAAGATCTATTAACGTTTTTAAATAAATTAGACCATCAACGTTTTTAAAAAAAAAATTTACAAATCATAGAAAAAATTTTGATCTATTAATAAACTTTATATCTACACACTACACTTAATAAAAATGAGATTAAAGATAAATCCACAATAATCATTCCAGAACAAACAAAAACCCTATAGATCTATTAACAAACTTTTCATATTCACTTAATTTAATCAAGCGGAAAAATCTTTCCTTATAAAAAAAATTTCGAAAAACAATTTCTAAGTTCTAACACAGATTTGTAAACATATCATATAGATCTTTACATGCAGACCATTTATCAACAAAAAAAAAAATTTTGAAACAACATTAACATAAAACATAAACCAAAAACAACATACACTACACTATATTTAAAAAAAAACAGTGTAATGAAAAAAAATCACATAATATTTAAATTTTGCAAAATCGATTAACAATCAAACATATATTATGATTGCTAATCTACTATTACCATTGAAAAACAGATCATCTATTGGTATGGTGATCTGTTTAAATATCACTACAAATCAAGGAAAAAAAGAGAGACTAACACCGATATTGAGAGAACAAAAGATTATTTGATGAAGATTAAAGGTTAAGAGGCTAGGTTTATATTAGATTGAAGAACTAATGGTTGAGAGAGGATACAGAAAGACAGAGGGTTAGGGCTAGGGTTAGGCAAGACTGAGGGAGGAGAAGAGAGAGGACAGAGCATTTTTAGGGTTAGAGAGTGTGGAGGCAGCGGCTGTGGGAAGAGAAAATAAGTTAAATGAAGAGATTAGGGTTTTATCAATATATATACCCCTTTTAATACTAAATGGTGTCGTTTAGTTGTGTTACTAAAAATCAGAAATTCTGGCTGGTCGAAAGATTTGTTGCCTCCACCGACCCGCCATCCGATATCCAAATAAACCCATTTAACCCATCCAAACCGACTACTACACTTACTCGGAAGCCGAACCGAAGCAAAAAATCGGGTCGAACCGGGTCTGGTTTTTAGGTTCGGGCGGATTCTACTCACCCCTACATTCAAGACACATATTTTATAAGCTATTTTATACAAAAATAAGTGAAAATAATGAAAAAATGGGAAAAGAAGTTCTTTTCATCGGAGAGGGAAAAATTCCCACCTCCCTTATACTTCCCTCTTATTGTTGTAGCTTTTACCAAAACTAAAGAAAGAACAAAGATTAAGAGAAGGAAGTTTTAGAAGGAAGAATCAAATTTCATATTTTCAAAAGGAAAAAGTGAAAATCAAAGTCTGTAACATTAGAATCATGAATTGCAATTGTGGAAATGACGCTGTTATGAGGACCTCATGGACAAACAAGAACCCTGGAAGAAGATTTATAAATTGTGAGAAGTTAGAGGTTTTAGAATGATAATATTTCTTTAATTTGATTTTTTTCTTGCATTATTTTCTACAAATTTGATGCATGTCCTGGATTTATTGATTTTTTTAAGTGTAGGATGAAATGGGATGTCAAGTTTTTCAATGGATCAATCCGCCAATGTGTGAACTTGTATTCTTAAAGTACGACTTTAAGGGTTCTTTTTATTTTAGTTCAATCTTAGCATGGTCAAGTAAGCACCAATACCCTAGCTTATATGTGTCTACGATTTGATCAAATTCATCCCTTTCGCTATAAGTGTTATTTACCTACTGTCCACCATAATGCCATACTAGGCAAACATTAGTCATTTTAACCTAATAACAACCTACAAATCAACATAGAGCCAAAGAAAAAAAATAAATGCCTCAATACTGTAACTCTTCTTACACAATAAAACCTTAATATGTAAACTCATGCAAGTGCCACTTTAATCAGTAATTAACTATGTCAAAATACATCAATTGATTAACATGCATTAACACTAAACCCAATTTTAACTTTTATTTTTTATCATCAATTTTTCCTAAATACAACTTAAAATACATATCTCTTTGTTAGAGAACCATACAAATCCTTCACTTTGATAAACTAAATTGGTTGTCTTTGGACTCACCGATGAACTCAGTTTTCTGGAGAAGAAAAAGAAAAGGACGAGAATTTTTTAAGAAAAACGCAACTTTGTAGTGCTGTATCAGAAGACAAACGACAAAAATTACAATATTTAGTTGTTGAAAAACAAAAGGGAACCCTAATTTTTTACTTAGTGGAAATATGATGTGGTTATTGCATTTGATTTGCTTTCCACATGTCAAAAATGACTTACACATCATCATGCTGATCCAATGTCCATTTCCAAAGTCATTGACACATCACCTTATTGTATCAATTTTGACGGTCGAGGATTAACAGTGAAATTTTTAAAAAATTTATGAACTCAATTGAAAACTTTATAACATATAGGACTTAATTGAAAAGTTTATATAACTTATAGGACTGACGTGGTCATTATCCCTTGTACAAATGAAATTAAAACCATGAAATTAATTATTATTTAATTACAACCATTGAAAGGTTTTTGCTATGGTACAAATATTTGTATTTGTACAAATACAATTAGAACCATTGGATTAATTTTTATTTAATTACAGCTATTGATTATCGTTGCATATTAATACCTATAAAATATATTAGTGACTATAATTAAATAAGTATTAATCTACCTATTCTAATTCTATTTGCATAATTTGACAAAATTTTTTTTTTTTTGGCATCAATACACGTATTTGTACTTTTGATTGACAGGAAGAAAATATCAAGTGCTTATTTACTATAAGAATATAATTTAGGGGCTAAACTTTAACCTTGCAACTATAGCACCAATTACGACGTCGGTCAGTGCTTCCTGGACTCAAACAAGATTTTAGAGAGGAGCGTTCGCCGCGACCCTTGATCCAGTTTTAGGGTTCTACCTGTGTCTCGTTACTTTTCAATTTTGATTTTGATTAGTGGCGCCATCTTCAATTTTGAATTCTACGGTTCAATTTCTAAATTTTTCACTGTAGTTTTCAAAAATTCTATAGATTTCTGTTTCCAAGTAAGGAAATCAATGGCGAGGAGTTCTAGCGATTCAAGCGACGACGAGAGGAGGAGCAGGCATCGTCGGCACGATAGAAAAAGTGAGCGCACACGGAGCGACGATAAGGACAGGGACAGAGAAGAAAAGAAGGAGAAGGAGGTTCTAGAAAGGAAGGATTCAAAAGAGAGTTCTGATGAAGAAGGAGAGCTTGTGGATAGAAAAAGAAGCAGCAGTGGGCGAGATAGAGAGAGGATTAGCGACCGTAGGGGTAGTAGGGAGGACAGAAATAAAGATTCCAAGCGGCGGATTTCTGGTGAGGATAATGACGATGATGATGATGGTAGGGAGAATAGAGATAGATATCGACGCGATAGGGAGAGAAGTGGTAGGGATGAAAATGGGCGTGAAAGGTCGAGAAGTGGTAAGGATGAAAATGGAGATGGAAGGCGTGAAATCGATGATAGAAGTAGGTATGGACAATCACATAGGAGGACATCAGATGATAGGAAAGAGAGGGATAGAATTGATGATGACAGGCGCAGAAGGCATCGAGATAGAGATGGTGATGATGATAATGGTGAATATGAGAGGCATAAGGAGAAGAGGAATGGAAGGAAGGAGGATGGTAGAAAGGAAGTGGAAGAGGCAAAACCCTCGAGTGCTGCATTGGAAGGAGGGAATACGAATACTGAAGCAGCTGCTAATTTGGGTAGGAGCGGAGGGGTTTATATTCCTCCTTTTAAGTTGGCAAGAATGATGAAAGAAGTTCAAGATAAAAGTAGTGTGGAATATCAAAGATTGACTTGGGATGCTCTTCGTAAGAGTATCAATGGGCTTGTGAATAAGGTTAATGCTACCAATATTAAAAACATTATTCCAGAATTGTTTTCTGAGAATTTGATTCGAGGAAGAGGTTTATTTTGTCGATCATGTATGAAGTCTCAAATGGCTTCTCCAGGATTTACTCCTGTATTTGCTGCTCTGGTAGCTGTTGTGAACACCAAATTCCCCGAGGTGGGTGATCTTTTATTGAGAAGGATAGTGTTGCAGCTCAAGAGAGCATATAAACGGAATGACAAGGTGTGTGTCTACATCTCTTTTATTTAATTTGGGTTGTGTTTTTTGTAACGTTTATTTTTTTTTTTTGGGTTGCTTTTGTTTTCATAAGTTCCCCCCTGTATGTTGTATTTGCAGCCTCAATTGCTAGCTGCTGTTAAATTTATAGCACATTTAGTGAACCAGCAAGTGGCTCATGAGATTATTGCTTTAGAGCTACTTGCTGTTTTGCTGGAGAATCCCACTGATGACAGTGTCGAGGTAGCTGTGGGTTTTGTCACGGAGTGTGGATCTATACTTCAGGATGTGTCACCTAAAGGATTAGATGGTGAGAATGCTATTCTACTTATCTATGCTTTAGTCAGCAGTTATAGTGTTTGTTATGTTATTATTTTGTTATGATTTTTATTTATTTGGTGATTGTAAATTAGATAGTTCTCTTGATGATGCAGATACAATAATCTTTGCTTGAATAGGATAGTGGCTTGTCTTTTTATCTTCTTTTGAGGGGTGTCTTTTTTATTGTTGGGTTCTATAATAAAAGTTTATGGTCATCGTACTAAAATGCCTGAAACTGAAATACATCAGGCATTTTTTAGGAGATAATTACTAAGCAATATTTAATATTTTTAGAATTGATTCTCTTTCTGATTATGATGTCAGTTTTAGGCCTTGGTTTCATGCTGAGTTAGATTTCTTGGTTTTTTCAAAGAGAATCATTGATTCAGTATGAAATTATTAATGCTTTAATTATTATCCCTGGAACAGGAGATTCAAACCGATGTTGCATTGAGGTTATCACTAATAAACATGCATCATTTTTTATAACAGTTTTGTGCTATCTGAGCAGAAGGATTATTTTTACTAGTGGCTATATCATATCATGGCCAGTGACATTTGTATTGGCTATATGGACTGCTGGTGTATTGTGTGACAGTGGTAATTTTGTTGCTTGTCAACTGAAAATATAACACTGCATGCACCTGCAAGTATTTGGATGTTTGGTTGTTCTTTTTTTTTTTTTGAACAATTGGGAGGTCAAAGGGGGAGTGGGGGGTCGAACCCATAACCTCACCTTACAATGTTCATCACCTGAGCCAGTAGGCTACATAGGGAGGGCGGATGTTTGGTTTTTCTTTTAAATATAAGTAAAAGGCATTTGTAGCTTCTTTGTGTAATTTTCTTTTAGTGCCTTCAAGATATTTGTTTTTTATGATCAATGGATTTGCAATAAGTGTGGTGTGGCCCTTTAAGCATGCAATTTTATAGAAAATGCAGTTTATTTATACTATAAATTTTTCTATGTTTGAGCAGTTATTTTAATGTGGTTTTTGTGGTTTGTGGCTCTGGGCAGGAGCTTTTGAGCGATTTCGTGGAATTCTTCATGAAGGAGAGATTGACAAGAGGGTGCAGTTTTTGATTGAGGGCCTTTTTGCCCTTAGAAAAGCCAAATTTCAGGTACAATTTTTCTTCCTTTGTTCATCAGTTTTTTCATTGAGGCGCCCCTTAAGTGCAAGGGGCAAGACAGGCATGCACCTCTGTGCGCCTTGAGCCTCAGATGAGGCAAGATGTGCTTCTGTATTACTTTGACTTTTTTGTGTTTTTTAAAGTCTTAGTCAATGATATAATATGGGCCTTCAATTTTAATGAGCTTATCATGGGCCCAATAAAAAAAAATGAAGAATTCAGGTGATAGTAATGAATTGTTGATGGGGACAATAGATGGAGAATCGGATCAAGAAGATGAGTTTATGTTTAATAATGAATGATTAGTTAACATGGGGTGTGGTTGTTGGAGCTAGTAGAGTTGAAGAAGAGGCCTATAATGTACTAGATCAATCAAAGGCAAAAGTGTTGCATCTGCATTCACTCCAAGTGGTAGGCTAAAGCTTGTAGAAAAGGCAAAATCATTTTCTAAAAAGAGGGCTAAGGTTCCTTTAATAATTAGAGATCAAGTAGAGTTTGATTTTGAAGAAGATGAGGAAGAAGAATCTGAAAGTTATCTTGAGGAGTTTTATGAAGAAAATGAAGATGCAGAACATGATTTTGATTAGCTTAATGGTGATGAGTAGTTGTCTTGTAGGCTTTAGGAATTATATATATTTAGTAGGATTAGAATTATGGTTTTAAGTCTCTTGAACATTTTTTTTTTCTTATTTTAGATTTAGAAAACATTGATGGGAAGTTTATGATTTTGTGCATGTGTTATGTTTGAGCCTTATCATAAGAATTGTTGTTTTTTTTTTTTAATTTTTTTGCGCTTGACTTCAATAAGGAGCGTGCTTGTGCCCATCAGGCTCCAAGACTTCTTTGCTCCTTTATGCATCTACTGCCGTTAACAACTTGGGTTGTATCATGTTATGCATATGGTGTGCAAATATTTCATAATTGGTTTTTCTGTATGTATGCATCTGTAGGGGTACCCTGCTGTTCGTCCAGAGCTGGACCTTGTAGACCAGGAAGACCAACTAACGCATGAAATATCTCTCCAAGAGGACATTGATCCTGAGATAACCCTTGGTATACTTTTATATTGACTCATTATCTGCTTGATTGAATACCTTGCTTTTATATTGTTGTAAACTTGTAAATGGTATTTGTTGTGCTTGTTCAGATATTTTCAAGCCAGATCCTAATTTTATTGAGAGTGAGAAGCGGTATGAAGAAGTGAAGAAAAGCATCCTTGGGGAGGAGTCTGAGGATGAAGAAGGTTCTGATGCAGCATCAGATGATGATGATGATGAAGAAGAAGAAGAAGAAGAATCTGATGAAGAAGATGAACAGCAGATGAAAATAAAAGATGAAACTGAAACTAATCTTATCAATTTACGTAGAACAATTTATCTGACAATCATGTCCAGTGTAGATTTTGAGGAAGCTGGGCACAAATTGCTGAAAATTAAACTCGAGCCAGGACAGGAGGTAAGCAAGATAGAGACTGCTTTCGTGTATTTCTGTTCATAATAGTTAATGTGTGGTACATATGTCCTTCACCAGCCTATTCATGAATCAATTCATTACAGTTTATAAAGAATGTAATAATTTAGAAGAGGCAGAATTTCAAGCTACTGTAGCAAGCCATCAAAATCTGTTTTCCCCTTTACTTTTCAAAATCTGTAGAGTGATCGATCATTGAGTTGATAATAATATCTGTCATCATATGACTTGCACAGAACTTGTGTTTTACTACATGACTTCACTATTTCCTGCTTGGACTTGCACAGTTTTCTTTTTCCTTTTTTTTTTTTTTTGGGTGTGGGGGGGAGAGGGTTGGTCGGTTGATTCTTGCAATGCATCAAATAGCTTTGCAAGTGCGTTATGTTAGTCTTTGTTCAAACTGCTTGGGCACTTATTATTTTGCGTAATTGTTTTATGCAGATGGAACTGTGCATCATGCTCTTGGAATGCTGCAGTCAGGAGAGAACTTACCTACGGTACTATGGCCTTTTGGGGCAGAGATTCTGCATGATCAATAAAGTCTACCAAGAAAATTTTGATAAGTGCTTTGTTCAGCAATATTCCATGATTCACCGGCTGGAAACAAATAAGTTGCGTAATGTGGCAAAGTTTTTTGCCCATTTGCTTGGTACAGATGCCCTGCCTTGGCACGTGTTAGCCTATATTCGCTTAACTGAAGAGGACACCACTTCTTCTTCCCGTATATTTATCAAGATTCTCTTCCAGGTAATTGGAGTGGTGTATTCTGACAATTTCTGTTTTCCTTTCTTAGATTTTACATGTATAATATTCAAGATCCAGCTTGTCTTTAGGATATAGTGTTAATGCAACAGTAAGTGGTCTCTTGCCAACTCGGCTATGAAATTATATGCAAAGCCCTATTGAGAAAGAATAAGGATGTAAATAGTTTATGGAGATGTGGTAAAGTAGTAGCTATATTTTAAGTGCTGGTATGTTTAACTTTAGATTTAGAGTAGGCCATTGGGGGGAAAAGCTGCATTCATGAAATTTCCACCACTAGCATACAACAAAAGATGGCAAACTCAGATTCAAAAAAAAAAAAAAAAAAAAAAAGGATGGCTAACAAGTGAATTGTGCAACAATTAATTGTGAAGCGGACTCTCTCTTGTAGGTATCACAAATAATTGTGGGGCAACTCACAAATGAGAGGAGTAGTCTGTCCTCTCAACCATGGGCTTACGTGATAGGGATGTAATATTGGCTGACCATATTAGTAAAACATTATGATTTACTGAGTTCTGTCTGCTTTGGTGCTAAATTGTAGGAGGAAAAAAAAATTATTTAATGGTATTCTCTTGTAATTGTTTGTATGTAAAATCATCCTGTAATCTAATGTGCCTGCTACCTTAATCTGATGGTGGTTTTCAAATTGAACTACCCTGAGTTCTAATGGTAGTCATTTTTATATAAAAAATGAGAGAGATCTATGATCAAATTTTCAATAACTGCAAATAACAGCTAATATTTAGCAATAAAACTTGTCATCCAAGAGATGGAGGAGACAGTGCAAATATTTTTTGTTTTGGAGGAGAAACAAAAGCTAAAAGAAAATTTACTTTAGTGGAAATCTGGTGGAATTTTATCTATTTATTTTTTTTTTTTGGTAAACTCAATAAGTTCCAACTTTATTTTGGTGCAGGAGTTGTCAGAGCATCTTGGCATCCGTACTTTGAATGAGCGCCTCTCAGATCCCAATATGCAAGACTCATTTGAATCAATTTTCCCAAAAGATAATCCCAAGAACACACGCTTTGCCATCAACTTTTTCACATCCATTGGGCTTGGTGGCATCACTGAAAATTTGCGCGAGTACTTGAAGAATATGCCGCGGCTTATCATGCAACAGCAAGAACCTGTATCAGAATCAGAACCAGAATCAGAATCTGATTCAGATGATGAATCTAAAAGTTCTAGTTCTTCAGACTCGAAGTCTGCTAGCTCTGAGTCAGAGACAGAGCCTGATTCCTCAAGTTCTGGTGAAGATGAAAGACGAAGGAAGCATAGCAGGAGAAGTGATCGGGATGAAAGAAGCAACAAGCAGAGTGAGAGAAGCAATAGAGATGATAGAAGCAGAAAGCAAAGCGGGAGAAGCGGTAGGGATGAGAGAAGCAGGAAGCAAAGTGGGAGAAGCGATAGGGATGAGAGAAGCAGGAAGCAAAGTGGGAGAAGTGATAGGGATGAGAGAAGCAGGAAGCGAAGTAGGAGGGATTAAGAAAACAACTGTTGCAAGGTAAAATGTATGGAATTTTTTTATTTTATTTTTATTTATATCTTTATGAGAAGCAAGCATGTAAATGTGAAAGTGTCCTCTGCGAGCCTTTCCACATTGGAAACAAGTTCTTCAGTCTGATGCTTCTTTTTTATGTCATTTCTTAATTAGTTGATGTTTGCGTCCCTAATATTATGTTTTTTTTTTTTTTTTGAGCAAAAGTCCTTGATTTTTGTAAGAATGTGCCTTACTATTCATTAAAATAATCAGAAAATTTGTTTGAAAATGTGATCTGGCTCATGATTGCATGTGTTTTTCTCCCAGGGTGTTTTGAAATTTAAAAGCTTGTCCTGGATGTGGAGGGTCTTCATGCACGCTTATTGAAGTGACTGCAGGCATGTTGGCTGTGACAATTGAAAATATGATGTTGAATAATAAGTACTTCCAAGGATCATATGATATGGTTCATGTTCTTTTACCCTGCCTGGCGTGCATATAAGCTGCAGTAACGTCAAAATTGAGGAAGAGGAAAGGTTTTTCGATGCCTTTCGAGTGCTATGCAACATTCACTAACATGTTCATCATTCTATGTTTACTCCTCCCTGGACTCTATTGATGAAGGGTTAGTTGTTGTACATGTTTGTTGGATCTAAATCATGTTTGTCTACATATTTTTGCCTAACACTTTTCAGCATCAGCATTTATCCAGCAGAAATTCTGAATGGCAATTTAAGCAAATCACAAGAGCGAGTTGTGCCTTTTCTCCTAGTCTACTAGTCTCATTTCTTGGCACACAATTGTTTATCAAAAAAATACCTGTAATGAGGTTCAATTTCATGTCAACTGCTGCTAATAGTCATGTATGTTTATTTATATCAAACCGTTTATATTCAATCTACACAATTAAGAGGAAAAAAAAAAAGGAACGAATTTGTATTTCCATTTAAAATGATTAACGTCTGAAAATGTGATTTCACGAACAAAATCAAAATCCCTCTATTGAGATTGGATTGTGCCAGCGTAAAGGGTGGGAATTCAACTTGCACTCCACCTTTAATGCATTTGCATTTGGAACACAAGATATGACCCTTGAGCACTTGGCCTGGTGGCCAAGGCTTAGAGGTGTGAGTTGGGAGGTTGGCGGTTCAATCCCCACTTCCCCTAACCTCCTTTCTCACAAATCCTAGGGATTTATGTCTATAGAGGTGTGAGTTGGGAGGTTGGCGGTTCAATCCCTACTTCCCCCAACCTCCTTTCTCACAAATCCTAGGGATTTATGTCTAGGTGTTTAAATGTTGAGCTACTCACCTAGAACTGGTTCAGTCTAGCCACGGGGTCGGCTCCATTTAGAGGTTAAGAGTTTAATTCCTCACCTCCGTGGTCAAAAAAAAAAAATAATGCTCAAATTATATTAATATTTATTTTTTTTTCCCAAAAATATTGTTTGAGACAAATAATTTTTACTTTTTCATTTTAAATAATTCAAAAATAGTTTTTGGTTAAAATTGAATACAAATTAGAAAGTTTCTATTTTATTTATTTTACATGAAAATTTAAGTTATTAAAAGAATAAATTTAAATTTAAAAAATTTTAAAATTAATATTTTTATTCATTTTTGATGGTAAATTTATGCAATTACATGTGTTTATTATAGTATGATGTCTAATTGTAAAAGTAAAATAAATAGGGTATGGCAAAAGAGAAGGTGGGATTAAAATTGGGCCGGAGCATAAAGAGTGAGGTCCGATTAGGCCAACACCTTACACAAAACGCACCCGTCAATCTTCGTTGTTATCTCCGTTAGTCTTCACCGGGTCTCAGGCATATTGATCATCCATTGAAAACCGACCAACAAACCGCCGTTTTTTTTTAAATCCGTAAAATAAAGAATTTAGCATAGCAACTCTTTCAAAAAAAAAATAATAATAAATAAATAAAAAAAAAAGATAGCAGCATACGAGCGATTCATCGCTTCTGAGTTTCACTCAGTTGCTCCAATTTAGAGATCCGATGAAAAATTCAAGTACACAGAGTGAAGATTGGGAGGTCAGGCATGGCTCCACGCCTGTCCACAGAAGAGAAGCTGATCATGCTCATGATCATAGTGGTAGTGGTAGTCGTAGTGGTGGACCGTTGATGAAAATCAGCGTCTCCCATGGTCCCTCGCGCCACGAAATCTCTGTACTCGCTCAATCTACTTTTGGTAATTTTTACTTTTTTTTTTCGACTTTTAAAGGTTTTTTTTTTTTCCCAGAAAAGGTAATTTTTAATTTTTTTTAAAAAAAAAATTGTAGAAAGTAACAATTAATTGTGTAAGTGAAAGAGGGTTTTAGGGTTTTGGAAACTTGGTAATAATTAGTATTCTTGTTAAGTTGTTTGGTGCCAATTCTTTGAAGCTAAGCATTGGCATTTGTAGATCCCAAAAAAAAAAAAAAAAGCATTGGCATTTGCTTTGAAGTTAAGCATTTGCATGTGATTCAGCAGAAATGTCATTGTTATTTTTCTGGTTTAGAAAATTCTGTTGCTTTAATTGCAGATTATGAATATGGGTAGCTTCTATTGAGTAGTTAATTGCTTTTCAACGTCTTTCAGGGCATATGAAACAAGTCATTGAACAAGAAACGGGTCTGGACCCTAAACACCAAAAGATCTTGTTTAGAGGAAAAGAAAAGGAGGATGGAGAATATTTGCATGAGGCAGGTGTAAAGGATAATTCAAAGGTTTTAGTTTTTGAAAACCCCACGAGCAAGCACGAGGAGATGAAGGAAAGCGAAGAGACTTCGAGGCCAGCACAGGCAAAAGAAGCTGAAAAGATGCCAAAGATGGAGGTGAAGGAAAGCAAGGAGATGTCAAAGGCATTTCAAGCAATTTCTCAAGTTAGAGAAGAAGTTGATAAGCTCGCAGAAAGAGTGAGTCTATGTTACTTCAGTATGAAAACTAATCATGAAATATTTGTTTACTCAGTGGAGTGCTTACTATAGTTTTCCTCTCCCCCAAAAGGTATCTGCCTTAGAAGTTGCTGTGAATAGTGGGACCAAAGTTGCAGATGAGGAATTTGTTGTGCCATCGGAGTTGCTGATGAGGCAACTGCTGAAATTAGACACTATTGAGGCTGAAGGAGAAGCAAAGATGCAACGAAAGGCTGAGGTTCGTCTTTTTTGATGTGGAGCATGCTTTCCATTACAGTTTGTTGATCACATTATTTTCAGGATAGTCCTGCTTAAGAATTTTTCTAGACTTTTAAGTAATTGCAGGTATGATTTTATCATCTGTACTTGATATCAAATTTTTCCACTTAGAAAAATGTAGTTGTCAAATATTATGGCAGCTGTGCCATCAAGGCTGAGGGAGTGACCCATTTAGGAATTAAGGGGACATAGCAATCTGTGTTCATGCTGGGTATCTTCCAGTTACATTGTGTGTTTGCATGTCTTCGGTTCATATTGAGTATTTGGAAGGTCTCGTGTGCTAGAATGCCCACATAGAGCCATTCCATAGGCTGAGAAACCTCTTCTTTCTTTTATCTCTTCTTCTGCTGTGTGGTTAGATCTTCAAGATATAATATGACACTCTAGTGGTTGAATGTGATCCACTCAAGCTTTGATTGTTTTTCTTCGGTGCTTGAAAGCCTCCTAATCTTTTTTCCTTGTGAAGTTGGAAACCCAGAAGCCCGAAATAAAACTTTACTTATTTATTTCTTGTTTTAGTGTAAGCTATAATTTATATGGTCATTTTTAGGGTCTGTTTGGTTCAATTGTTTATATCAGTTGATAGCTGATAAATATGAACCATTTGATGGAATTTTATTAGCTGTTATTGTTAGTATGTCAAATGACCATTAAGGGTATAAACTTTTTTATAAATATACTCTGATACATCTCTTATAATATTTTTTAATTATGTAAATTATTTTAAAAAGTATATAGTAACAAATAATAATTTATTATCTTTAATTTGTTTATAATTAAAATTATTGATAGAAATTATTTGAAAATTAGCTTTAAAATATAAATTTTGTTAATATAAATTTTTGAAAAATATTATAGATATAAATGTTATAATTATTTAATTGCTAACGGTAATTTTTAAAATAATATTTACTTTATTATAAATTATAAAAAACTCAATTGTATGCATTTAATTTAAAAGAAGTTAATTATTATTAATTATTTTTAGTAAGGGTAATATAGTCTAAATACAAAATAAATTTAAATCAATTATTAGCTAATAGGAAAAAGTTCCAAAATAGAGCTAATAAAATCTGTAGCTGTTTTAGATAAAAACAGCCATCAACTGTTGATTTGGAAACCTCACCAAAGACCTAAATTTTAGCTGAATCAGCTATCTAAATAAGCTTAACCAAACACCTCCTTAAATCTTTGTGGCTTGGAAATCATAGTCTCTTTTGACTGCATTTCTACTGTTTTCTATGCTTTGTTTTATAGCTTACCTCTCTCTGGTTATTGGATTTTTCGCATTATTTATTGTTTGCTGATGCATTAGTTCTAATGGTAGGGCTACTTATATGTTTCCTATATACTTGGTATATACCTCTTTAGGCCTTCCTCTTATTCTTTTATTAGTGATCTTTTTTTTTATCTGAACTTTGTCTCAAAATGCTGAAACTTCTTGATCTTTGTGTTTGAAAATTTCCTGCTTCATTGTTGAAAATGGATTTCTGCTGATATAGGACCACAAATAAAAACTTGTATTCTCTTATCATTAGATTTTTAGGTTGAGAATTATGAATTGCCATATGATTCCTGAGAATTAGTTCAATTTTTTAATGCTGATGCTACTTCTTACTGCTCCCTCAAACAGGTACGTCGTGTCCAGAACTTCCACGAGATGCTGGACAACCTAAAATCAAGTAATTCAAAGCCATTTGGCAATAACGGCAATGCCGTGTCAGTAACAACTGAGTGGGAGACATTTGACTCTGGTGTAGGAAGCTTGAGTCCACCCCCAGTCTCATCCTCTACCAGAATTACTGAGGATTGGGAAAGGTTTGATTAGTTGACTAGTGTAGCCTACTATATAACTAGGTGTAGAATATCAAAATTTAGAAATATGCTCATTTTTAATTTTTTTGCGCCTCAATTCCCTGCAAATGGTTTCTTGCCTAGAAAGCATATAAGCTTGAAGATCTGTTGTTGTAATCTTTTGGATTAATTCTTGATTTATAGAACCCAATGGATATTTTTGCATATTGTTTCCATCTCCACTCAAATGTTGGGATATTGGAGCGCAGATGGTTACTACATTCTATGCGTTTTTTTTTCCCTCTTTCCTTGCTCAGCTAGGGCATATTTATCTTCTTCGTGAGCAGCATAGAACTCCAACTTTTAGCTGTTCTGTAATCATCCGCGAGGGCATCAACAATAAATACATTTCAACCTATGTCAAAACCATCTGCTAATTGCTTCAGAATTGAATTTTGGTGTCCATTTCTTCTTGCAAGCGAAGCATAGAGGCCAGGCATGATCTGCATGCCAACTAATGCTACACACTATGTTGTACAGATATTTTATAAAGAGTCGTGTCCCGACATATTTTTGACACTAACACGTTTCAGAAACTTATCCGACATGTTTCGGGGGTGTTTTTGAAAATAAAAAAAGTGTTAGGGACTTTTTTTTAAAAAAAAAAAGAGAAAAAGGACATGTGTGTCCCTTTTAAACATATGTATCTTTTATCATTGGATGGACTGGAATTAGAGATGGTATTTTTGAATAAAGATATTAATAAGAACATTAATAGTGAAAATGTTAATTAAGTAGAAGATTTTATAAATTGAAATTGCTAATAAATATTATGAATGAAATCTTGATATATTAATGTTGTTTATGAGAATTATGATTTTATTATTAATTTTAAGTAAAATTAG
>CATIWK010596142.1:0-12134 GCA_949634005.1 Mallotus japonicus
TACTTGATGGCCTTAGAATGAATTAACTATTCAAGTAATTATCATAATATAAAATGATAATGAAAAATGCCTCTTTTTTAATAAAATGATAAAGTCAAAACATGGTCATACATGATTGACCTAGTGCATATCACTAACAAAAAATTCTTCTCCATGAAAACGATGAGCACCTCTTGATGCCCAAATTATTTTATGTATAAATGAATAAATAAGTGAATGACAAGTCTAAATTCACAATAATAACATTTGATATTATTATTTTGATTTTGGCCAATTCACAATAATAACATTTGATATTATTATTTTGATTTTGGCCAATTGTCCATTCTAAAAAAAGTACGTAACAGAAAAAAATCTTTTTCTCTACGATTTTTCTCTTTCTTTCCCTCTTTTCTTTGCATAGAACTTTTTTTTTCTCTGTTTTTTCTTTTCTTTCTTTCTAGAGATTTTCCTTTTTCTCTCTTTTTCCTCTCCCCTCTTCCTTAGACTTTCCCCCTCCTTTTTATTATTATTTTTGGAAAATTTTTATCTACACCTGGAGCATGACCCCACTTATACACTAAGTCAATAAATAAGAGACATTTAAGAAAGTGGGCCTATTTTATTCCTCTAATATTGCCCCAAATGTTGATTAATATTCATTTTTTTGAAATTTTAATTTCTTTGATTTTTTTTTAAATCCAAAACCTAAGGTGCACTAGTGTGAACCCGTCATGCAATGATTTAAATACATATAGTCTGTAAATAATTTTTTTTTTGTTTATTTTAATTTTTAATAATGTAATTATAAAAAAATAGGGGCATAATTAACATTAAGGGCAATATTAGAGGAATAAAATAGGACCCACTTTTTTAAATGTCTCTTATTTATTGGTTTGGTGTATAAGTGTGGTCATGCTCCAGGTGTAGGTAATAATTTCCCAAAAATAAATTTTTCTTATTTATTGGTTTGGTTTGTTCCTTCTTTTTTATTTTTTAATAAATTTATCATTATTTTCTAAATGTTAATTTTTTAATTCCAATAAACCAAAATAAATACAAAATTACATAATCCTATTAATTAAATAGTTAAAAATCTAGTAGTATCATTTAATTAATTTTTTTAATACATAATGTCAAGGGTGTTGATGTGGTATATATTATTATTAGTTTTTTGTAACTTATTTTTTGTTGCTTTTTGGTTTCTGATTTAATATTGTATTCGTAGGATGCTGAAGATGATTTTGTCAGTCCTCATCCACAGAAAAGGGAGCACAGACCTACCTATATTTTAAAATCTCCTTTTGTTATTGTATAAGAAACTGAAAATAAACCAAAAGTATACAAAAAATATATTATAACTTAAAGCTAAACATTTTCTTTGGAATTAAGTGAGTTGTAATTATTGTAATAGAAAAATTTTAAAGAAATAAATATGTTTTTAAGTTTTTTGGTGTTGTTGAGTCATAAGAGGATGTTGCCATTTTATGTTGCACTTATAATTTGGTATGGTTTTGTTTTGTTTTTTTTTTTGTTTCTGATATTTTTTGTTTTAATTTGGTATCAATTTGTTTTTTCTTTTGGTTTCTGATACTTTTTTGTTTTATTAATGGCAATGTAGTTGTATCACAAAGTTTCTGTTTGTATGTTTGTTTTTTTATGCAGACATAAAACTATCTATAATAAAACAATTAATAATAATAATGATAATTTATTCAATCAAAGACAAGAAAAAACGTAATGAGACTATTAAGAGATTGTTTATATATGGAAAATAAACTAAAAGTAATTGAAAAATAAATAAAAAATATTTCAGGTTTTATGCTTTCAGAATTTTTATTCCAATCATTTTACAAATTTTAAAAATAAAACTGTCACTCCATTTTCTATTGTATCAAATACCATGAAATTCTGTATATATATTTTTCTCAATTTAGAATACTTTCCGTTTATTTTAGATTTCTGATACAATAATTTAGAATACTTTCCATTTTTTTACGTTTCTGATACAATAATATAGAATACTTTTCTTATATTTATAATAATAACATAGTAGCCATGGAGCTAATAATAATAATAGTATTTTGCACACGCACATATAATATAAATCAATTTTCACGGACCGCATTAAATTTACTTTCGCAAAAATTTTTATTAGATAATTTTTTCTTTTTACATTTGATGCCTTCGGTATTTAATAGTCACATGAACCATAACTATTTCAAAGTTTAAACTAGATTAATCTAATGAGAGAGCGTGCTAGCATCTATTTTAATAAATATTTAACAAGAAATTTTATTTTTAAAGAAATCAAAAAAAGAAATAATATTAATCAGGTGGTAATTAAGCATATAAAAACTTGTTTACATGTATAGATTATTTGACATTCTATACATTTTAATGCCAAAAAATAATTAATAAAGTAAAAAAGCATTTTAATGTAATGTTCAACTCCTTGAGAAAGTATCACTATTAGACAAATGATCAAAAAGGCTCCAATTACCGAACAAAAGACTTTTAGGATCTTGAGTACTTGAAGGGTATGATCCATTACATGAGGATTAGGCCACAAAATCTATTAAGCGGCTATCTCTTCTCCTGGCAATATTCGAGGGAATCCGTAGTTGATTATGACATGATTGATCCTAGTGCATTGTTGAATCTTGTGATCATTTGCTTGTTGCTTGTGTATTGTTGATGATTAGTCCAGTCCACAATGGTACATTAACTAATCATTATCACTTATGGCAAAAAAAAAAAACTAATCATTATCACTTAATGGAGCTTCCATTGATGAATCAGAGATAGCAGCAATGATGCATCGAGCAAGATTGTTGTCCCCAATATATAGACATTACTTGAATCTAAGTTTGTGTTTGAAATGCTAATAAAATCCAAAGAATGATCAAAATGCTCACTACCCGATTGTTGCATTTCAAAACCTGATGAAGTGGTAATATTGGAATCTAGCTGCTGTGGATTCAAGAAGTTTGCATAAACAAGTGCAAGATCAATATGAAAACCATCAAATATTGCTGATGAGCTACAAGAATTAACAGAGGAAAAGTTGAGCCCTAAGAGAATTGAATTGAGATTAAAAGAAAAAAAGGGAAAAAGTAAAAAAAGAACAATCTTCGTATTATATATATAGATTAAAAGGGAAAGTACGAAAAACCACCTTGTGGTTTCACTGTTTTACACTTTTAAGTACATGTTTTACGCTGTTACACCCTTTCCAGTGTATGCATCTAACACCGTTAACTTCGTCCTACATAGTGCCTACGTGGACATAGTTGACCAATAGCTAAAGACAACTCATCCATTAAGTGGGCCCCACAAAGACAACTCATAAAAAATCAAAAATCAAAACATAAAATATAAAAATAAACTTCATTTTTCACCCCACCTGCACCATTTCCAACTGCCACCGTCGGCACTATCATCAACCACCACTTGCACCATTTCCATGGTCTGCTGCCATTCATGCTCATACTCGCACTGCTCATGAGCACGCATTTCCATCATCTCCCTCCACTGCATCTCCATCTGTTGTTAAGCCCCGTCCCATCCTATCCCAGGACCCTAAAATATCAATTATGCTTCATGTGATGTTCCAGTCCGGGCAGTTAACAAGCCTTTCACACTCCTACTGATAGTAACAACAATCAACGTCTGCTATTTTTTAACATTTGCAGCTCAAGCCTCAAACCTTACTTCATATTTCTAATCAACTTCAAAAACTCCACTTTAACATTCCAATGCAAAATATGCATTCGTACAGTAAGTCAATATAAAAAGCTCATCAACAGAAAAAGAGATGAAGACACGATGAAATCAAATTTTAGAAAAAAATAAATGGTACAAGAGATTTTTATAATACAATTTTAGCTCATTCTTACATTTAGGAGCATCAGATTGTACTATCTAAGTTTCACATTCTTACATTTAGAAAAAACATATATGTTTCATTAACTGAAACAATAAAATTTTTTTTATTTTATGTTTTATGTTTTGATTTTTGATTTTTTTATGAGTTGTCTTTGTGGGCCCACTAAATGAATGAGTTGTCTTTAGCTCTTGGTCAACCATGTCCATGTAGGACGAAGTTAACAGTGTTAGACGCATATACTAGAAAGTGTGTAACGGCATAAAACACATACTTAAAAGTGTCAAAAAAAAATCACATACTTAAAAGTCTAAAACCGTGAAACCACATGGTAGTTTTCCATAATTTCCTCTAGATTAAAAATAAACTTTAGATCCAAAATCCATAATAATAATAATCAATAGCCCAAGATTCTCTTATGACCCATAAATCAATTTTAGACGAAACTTGAAAAGTTCCAGTGACTGAATAATTTGTAGATTGGGCAAGAGCTTGAACAAGAGGAGCAGTAGGGAAGAAGAAGAAGAAGAAGAAAAACAAAAAAAAAAAAACCTGTATTGAAATGGACAAGTCAAAAAGAAGAAGAAGAAGAGGAGGAGGAGGAGGAGAAGACCACGTTGAGTGCATTCGTGTAAATAGAGTCACGTAAAGTGACACGCATGTAATTTTAAAATATTTGGGGTATTTTTGTTGTGCAGATTATGTTTTGGGGCATTTATGAAAAAACTCCTTTTTTTTTTTCCTCTTTTGAGCTAAAAGCCCATCTGAAGAGAAAAGTGAATTTAATTTTTTGGACCGTTACTTATTTTGATGGGCTCATTTTAAGCTTTTTCATCCTTTGGCTTTCTGGTTTCGGGTGGGTCAAAACCGAATGTCAATAAGAATATTTTTGTTTATATATATATATATATATACATACACACACGATGCATTATCGTGGCACAAACTTCACATTATATAAGAAGATACAAAATTAGTATAACACTATATAAAATGAAGTCATATTAATATCGTATCATACTACATTAATATCAATGTGCTATATTTAACAACAGAAATTAGATATATTATTTTTGTATCTTTAAAGTGGGAAAATAAAGAAAAAGTTTTTTATTTTTAATTTTTAATTTTTAATCTTTTCTTAGAGTGATGCAGCTCCACAAAAAGAATAGGCTGTCTTGAACCTTACCCAACTATCCAAGTGAGTATTATAGAAAAGAGAAAATATCACTGTATGGCCATTTGACCAAACCATTATCATTTTTTACTTTACTCAATTGTTTTTTTCAAAAATGGTCCTCTATATTTTCATATATAGATTATAGTATTCTTTTTTTTTTTTTTCATTTTTAGCATTTGTTCCAAAGTTGGTAATCTCTACTTGTTTGTTGTGCGTTTGTACCTATTTCAAACAATCAATATAGTTTTGTTTTTCCTTTTTTTTTTCAGTTTTGGCTTTTTTTTATCTAACTCATTTTATGTATTTATTTAATTTTTTATGTAATTATTCTTATTTTTAATTGAAGTTGATTGTATGTATTTATTTAATTTTTATATTTTAAATAATTTTAATTTTATATTCTAAATAACAATTTTTTTTAATTTTGAAACTTATCATTATTTAGAATAATTATTTAAAATTATTTAGAATATAAAAATTAAGCTAATTAAACTAAAAATTACCCATAGACTTCAATTATTATTTTTAATAAAATTTTTACTTTTATTAGTATTAATAATAAAAATAATAATTATTTTGATATATTTCATAATTTTTTTTGTTGTCTTTTGGTTGTTATTTTTTGTTATTTTAGTTGTTTTTTTGTTGTTTTTATTGTTTTGTTCGCTGTTTGTTTTTTTTTTTCAGTTGTTGATTTTTGTTGTTTTGGTTGTTTTTCAGTTGTTGTTTTTACAATGAAAAAATAACAAAAAACGACCAAAACAACAAAAAAAAAACTAAAAAACAACAAAAAATTATGAATTCTAGTAAAAGTAAAAATTTTATTTATGGCCGTAATTTTATTATTAATAATGAAAAAGCAACTAAAAAACAACAAATATCAACAAAAATCAACAATTGCAAAATTTTGTTGATTTTTGTAGTTTTCAGTTGATTTTTGTTGTTTGCATTTGTTGATTTTTGTTAAAAACAAAAAAAAAAAAACAACAAAAAATATTATTTTTATTATTAATACTAATAAAAATAAAAATTTTATTTATGGCCTTAATTTTATTATTAATAATGAAAAAAAAAACTAAAAAATCAGTAAAAATCAATAACTGCAAAATTGTTTTGATTTTTGTTGTTTTGTTGTTTCCGTTTGTTGATTTTTATTAAAAATAAAAAAAATTAACAACAAAAAAAAATTATTTTTTTTATTATTAATACTAATAAAAGTAAAATTTTTATTTGTGACCTTAATTTTATTATTAATAATGAAAAAAAAAACTAAAAAAGGAACATAAATCAACAACTGCAAAATTTTGTTGATTTTTATTTTATAAATTTTGTAAGTAGCACTAGTTTAACAAAATTTAATTTTATAAAAATTCGAATAAAGAACCTTCCATTTTTACATAAAATTTCAATGAAACTTTATATTACTGAATTAATTCTTTAAAAATATTCTCAAAACAAACTAAAAAATTATTTATATACTAAATTAAAGCATTTAAAATTAAAAACATGACCATCTTTTATTACAACTTTCTCAATACCCCCTATTGTCAACTCTCCAATTATCAATTTTTTTTTATAAAAAAAAATTCAAAAATTCCAATATCCATTAGAGCACTCCTTTTTATATTTTAGTTTATTATATTATATTTTTATCAATAAAATAATAATAATAAATCAAAACAAACCAACAAATCCCCACCCAAATGTCAACTCCCTACTTTCTTTATTTTACTCATCATCATCACTACTTCTCTTGTTTCTTCCTCTTTCATCCTCCTCCTCCTTCTCCTTCTTCTCTGCAAAACAAAACAAAACCAGTTAATAGTGCCATGATTAATCAGTTTTAAAGCTTAAGAAACCTTTTCTTTTTTTTTCACCATTTCTTTCCCCTGTTGATCAACTCCAATCATATATCGAGAGCTGACAATTTTAGAAACTAGCTCTAGTACTAATAAGTCAAAGCTAGTGGGTTCTTTTTCTTTCTTTATTTTAAGGATTGTACTGTATGTGTGCTTGTTTTTATTGCTTTTGATGGGTAACGGAGTAACAAAAGTCGGCCTTGTCAAGGAATTGAGAAGAGAAGAATATACATATTGTATTCATTGAATGAGTGATACAAAGATATATACTGTTGTTTAGTTACATGTGGTTACAACAAGATAAATATAAATAAAGTGAATTTACAAAAGAGAGTTTATCTCTTAACACCCCCCCTTAAACTGAAGGCACATGTTCAAGAAGCCGAAGTTTGCTACGATGACGTTCAAAGGAAGCTCGACTAAGAGGTTTTGTAAGGATGTCGGCAATCCGATCCTCACTTGAAATGAACCGAACAATAACTTTACCTTACTGAATTTGCTCTCTGATAAAGTGGTAATCCAGTTCAATATGCTTGGTGCGAGCATGAAAGACTGGATTAGCACTAAGGTATATTGCACCTACATTATCACACCAAAGAGTAGCCGGAGAAGATGATTGACAACCAAGTTCACTTAATAGAGATTGCATCCACATAATTTCAGCTGTTGCATTGGCCATAGATTTGTACTCACTTTCAGTAGAGGATCTAGCAATGGTAGGTTATTTCTTTGCAATCCAAGACATAAGGTTGTTTCCCAAATAGACTGCATAACCATTAGTGGATCGCCTATCATTGGGACAACCACCCCAATCACTGTCCGAGAAGCATTGAATATCGAAGGAAGACGTTTTGGAGAAGAAGAGTCCATAATGCTTAGAATGTTGAAGATAACGCAAAATGCGTTTCAAGGCTTGCCAATGCGATATGGTTGGAGAATTCATGTATTGATAGAGTTTATTGACACTATAAGCAATGTCTAGCCTGATTGTAACATATTGCAACCCACCAATTAATTGCCGATAAGTTTCTCTTTCCATAAAAGGGTCACCAGTGTGTTTAGTGAGAGTAGGAGAAGTGGCTATGGGAGTGAGGCATGGCTTGCAATCAGCCATCTGAAACTTGTTGAGAAGATTATTAATGTATTTGGATTAAGAGAGCAGCATGCCATTCGGTAAGTATAAGACTTCCACGTCGAGAAAATAGCTTAAGTTTCGTAAGTCACGAATAGGAAAGGTGGACCGGACTTGTAACATAAACCAATCAATAAGTTCAGAGGAAGTACTAGTGACTAATATATCGTCGACATAGACAAGAACAAATAGCTTAGAAGAGCCATTATGCCAAATGAAAAGTGAGGTGTCGGCCTTTGAGTAATGAAAGCCAAGCTGAAGTAGAAATTCAGATAAACGGTGAAACCAGGCACGTGGTGCTTGCTTCAACCCATACAATGACCTGTGTAAACGACAACATAATCAGGGAAGTTAGAATTAATGAAACCCAAAGGTTGTTCCATGTATATTTCATCATGTAATGTGCCATGAAGCATTAGATATATCTAGTTATCGAATACACCTTCCAAATATGACTGCCAAAGAGAAGAGAGTCCGAATGGTTGTGTATTTGATGACTGGACTAAAGGTTTCTGAGTAATCAACACCGAGTTCCTGGGTGTATTCTTTGGCTACAAGGCAAGCCTTGTAACGTTCCATACTACCATCAGCTTTGCATTTGATGCGGAAAAGCCACTTGTTTCTAACTATGTTTTTATGAAGAGGACAAGGAACCAAAGTCCAGGTGTTAATGGACATAAGGGTAGCAATTTCTCGAGACATAGCATCTTGCTACTCTGCATATGATTTTGCTTGATTATATGTGTTAGGTTCATGAGTTAAAAAATTTATTGTTATTCGATGAGTGAGGAATGATTGGTGTTTGTGTTTAGTAGAGGAGCGGAGAGTCATAAGATGTGTGCGTTGGGGCTGTGTAGGTGGATGGGGTTTGGGTTGGTTGTATAAGTCAGTAAGTGTTTTTGGTAGGAGGTGGTGGTGGTGAGGAGTTGGTGGTTGAGGTACGGTTAGTAGAGGATAAGTCTTGGTTTAAATTGGATGAAGAGGTAGATGAGGGAGAGGAGTTGGTGATAGAATTACGGTGAGCTGAAGATGGATCAGTATTAGAATTTGAATGGGAGAGAGAAGTCACGAGCTGATGAGGTTATTGTGTAGGTTGGGATAAGGATGAGGTAGATAAGGGTGAAGAAGGAGTAGAAGTAGGATGAGGATCAAGTAACGTACTTGAAGGAGTTCTAGAGTCCTAGTGAGAGATGGCACTTGTAACTTGAAGCCATGGAGTAGGATCGGTTGGGCAGGAGTTGGTTGGAACAGTTTTATATGGAAAAAATGACTCGATAAATTTTGCATGTCTTGCCAAGTAAATGCGACCTGTGGTAAAACGTAGACAATGATAAGCACAATAAGTAGGACTTTGACTAAGGTAAACATAAGGGGTGGAACAAAAAGCAAACTTATGTTTGTTATATGGTCTAAGAAATGGAAAAATTACACAACCGAATGGTTTCATGTGCAAGTAATTTGGATCTTTACCATATAGGAGTTGGAATGGTGATTTATAATGAAGTATGGGACTTGGGGTTTGGTTAATAGACATAATACTCATAGTGAAAGCAAAATTCCAATATTTTAAAGGTACATTGCCATGAGCTATGAGTGTTAAGCTATTATTAACCAAATGACGAATTTTACGTTCTGAAATTCCATTTTGTTCATGTGTATATGGACAGGCTATATGATGAACAATACCAACAGATTGAAAATATTTGTTTAGTTTTTGATACTTACCACCCCAATCAGAGTGAAAAGATTTAATTTGAGCATGAAATTGGCGACTGACAAGAGCTTGAAAATTAAGAAAACTAGAATGGACTTTACTTTTGTTTTTGAGAAAACAAACCCAAGTAAATCGGGTAAAATCATCAACAAACAAAACAACATAACAATAACCTAAACTAGACAAAATATGAGCAGGGCCCCAAACATCAGAGAAAATTATTTCAAAAGGAACAGTGCTTTTATGATCAACAGTAGCTAAAGGTAAACGAGACATCTTTCCTAAATAACAAGAGGAACAAGGCTTAGAATTAAAAGATGAACATGGTAATTGAAAACTTTTAATAATATGAGAAACAGTGAACATGTTTTGATGTCCTAGTCGTTCATGCCATTGTTGGAGAGAGGGGACTTCGGTATTGAAAGCATGCTTCATGGATGGGTGAAGAAGATACAAGCCATTCTCACTGAGCCCATGGAGGAGCACCTTCTTGGTGTACCGATCCTTGATGAAAAAATGGGTTGGATGAAATTCAAAGAAGCAATGGTTGTCGGTAGTGAATTTTTGAACAGACAACAAATTTTTAATTATTTTAGGAACATGTAACACATTGTTTAGAACAAGCTTACTAGTAGTAGAAAGGAGAGAAGTAGCACCCGTATTAACAATTGGGAGTCCTTGGCCATTGTCGACATGGAGATAATCATTACCCTTGTAGGCATCTGTTATTTACAAGTTGGAAAGATTAGGGGTGATGTGATTTGTCGCACTTGTGTCAGGGACCCAAGTCGATTGTTGAAAACCACCATAGATAGGACTGCCATGAGACCGATTGAATGAGGGATTAGCATAGGAATAATGAGCTTATGGAGTGTAGGCCGATGGAGCAGAAAATTCTGCTTTGAGTATCTTCGGCGGCACCTATCAGCAGATGGTTACGCCATCCACAAATCTAACAAGGAGCACGAGGATGGCGAGGTCGATAGCCATTGTTTGGAAAGGGATGTGGTGGATGCTAAGGAGTGGGTAGCAAAGGTGCAGAGGGGTCCACGAACTGCAACATGAGCAAAAGGAGGTTCCTGAGATGCTTTGAGCAAGATTTCATAAGCCACAAGTTGGCCATGAAGTTCATAAAAGGGCATAGGATCAGGTCTAAGATTTAATACCGTAATAATGCTATGAAAATTACTCCCAATTTTTTGATATACTATGTGTTGACCATTTGCATGATCAAACTCCTAATTTTAATCTTTGACAATCAATTTAAGTTACTAATCTTTTTATTTAAGTGTGTATAAGTTCACTTGATTATTTTATACTTAAAATCTCTAGTGGTTATGATAATATTGTGGACAATTTGAGAAGGTATAGATACAATTAAGTCAATTTCAAATTTGTTTCCAATAATAATTTTAAAAAAAATCAATTGAATTTATGTTCATTTTATATTGTTCTTTCAAATTTTTTTATATCATTGACAATATTGTTGCATGAAATTTTTAGTTGTTATTTTAAAGTTGTAGTACAAAGTATAATTTCTTTTTAATTGCATCTGTTAGTTTATTTTTTAGGAATTAAAATTTTTTTATACAATATTTTTATTTGTATTTTTGTATTACCCGCATATTGAGCAAACATAAGTCTAATATTTATTAAGTCTTTGAGATTAAAGTATATGCAAATGAACAAGAGGAACAAAATTAAGGTATATGACATAACCATAAATTTAAGTTAGCATGTTATAGAATACGTGCAAAAGTCATATATTTAGTCCTTCAACTCTGCATTCCTTATATTTAAGCTTTCAAACTTTTATTTTTTACATAATTAACCCTTTTTATTAGCGGAAACAAAACTTATGTTACTAAAAAAAGTAATTAAACATTTAAAAATAAAAATTCATCTTTGAAAGTTTTTGAAAAACTAAGTCTTCCAATTTGCGTTTCTTTCAAATTTGAGTCTATTGAAATCTTATATTCCTTTTTTGATTTTATTTTAGTTATTTCAAATAACAAATTCTACTAACAAAGACGCACACGTATGTATTTGTTTTGGTGTGATTCAATTTTAAGTATTTTTTTATATTTATTATATGATATGCATTTATTTATGTCAAAATTATTTAATATTTTCATTTTTTTATTTCTTAAATAAAGAGAACACATTTTTACGAAGTGCATATTTATTTTTAAAAATTTGAAATGATATTAATTTTCAAAAATAATTACATGTTTTGTCAATTTAAAAAAAATTAACACTTGAAAAGAAAATTGTAAAAATTTTGTCCTATCTATGTTCTTAGGTGGGCGAATTCTTCTCTTCTTCAAATCGAATTTGGTTTCGTTACAAGGTGAGTCATGGAATTAAGGACATCAGGGAGAGGT
>CATIWK010596204.1:0-10534 GCA_949634005.1 Mallotus japonicus
GGACTTATTTTAAAATTATTCTCAAAATAAAATTTAGAAAGTAATTCATTAACTTTTGTCATAAAATTTCAATCTTCTCACCTCATTTTACCACTTAAAAAGAATATATATTTCGATTTTTCTAAAACCCACTTCTATACTGATGTTACATCATTACCTTCAATTGTGTTATTCAAAATTTTTTGCGAAATTCGAATATAAAAAAAAGTGTAAAATAAAAAAAATATATTATAAACACTAACAACACTAATAAAAAATAATAAATTTAGAAATGAAAAGTTATTTAAAAATTTTATTGCTTTTAATTGTAGCGATTAAAAATATTCGATTTATGCTTGTCTAATTTTATTAATATTAATGCATATGTTAAAATAATTTGTAGTTTCTTAAATCAAATTCCCTTTCGTGGAGTAGCTTTTCTCTCTATGAAACTAAGGTATCATTAGGGTTTTCTTCTCAAACATTTTTCGTTGTAGATCTCTCTTCATAGTAAGATCTATCATGATTGACATTTTCTAAATTTTCGTTAGAAGTTGTGGTTTTGAAAAAATGACTCATAAATTGAAAAAGCTTTGGTAGAAATTTTCTTTAACAAAAGAAGAAGATAAGGAAGTCAACCATGAGAACACAATGTCTCATACTTCAAAACATGAGTGTTGTGTGGTAGGGCATTTATAATTAGGGAAACCCTATAATCTCAAGGGTTTGCAAGAGGTGCTTGGCAGTTATCGAAAACCTTTTTGTGTGTGAATTTGAGCCAAAGGTGGACAAGATGAGAGTCTTATGAGACAACCCATGGCACTATGATCGTCAACTAATTATTTTGGGTGAATCAACTAGCGAAGAGCAACCTTCTGCAGGGGCTATTTGCTATTTTATGACAAAAAAGAAAAAAATTACTAACTTATGGTGGCATTGAAAATATTTACCAAGTTGTGATGAAATAATTAAAAGAAAAAGAATTTCACCGGTCAAACTGGTAGAATTGCTAGAGGATAAAGTCCTATTCCGTCAATTAAAATGGTGAAATGAATATTTTTAAAAAATAGGCGAATAGACCAATCCCTTGTGTGCATTGGTGAAATGATCTTGTCAAGTGACTATTTGCGGAATGGCTAGTTTAATTAAAAAAAAAAAAAAAAAAGCTGAACTGATTTATCTTGGCACTTGTATATAAAGGTAACCATTCCACGAAAAAAAAAACAAAGCTGAAAAAAATTACTTAGTGAAAAATTTTATTTTTTTAGTTAGTGAAAAAATTGTTCAGTGAAAAAAATTATTTATTTAGTTAGTGAAAAATTTTATTTATTTAGTGAAATAAATTTATTTTATGTAGTTAGTGAAAAACATTTATTTACCTAGGTAGTGAAAATTTTATTTATTTATTTAGTTAGTGAAAAAATTTTGTTTATTTATTTATTATCTTTTAAAATTATTTTTATTATATAAAAATTTGGATTATTACCTTTTCAATAAAAAAAATTAACAAAATGAAAAAAAATTGCTGTGATTTGTATTATTACACAATCATGGAAGGAATGACCTCAAACTAATAAAAAACATCTATCTATCAATTCCACCGCTTGGACTTGCGGAATTTTTTTTCCGCCAATCCAAGTTGTGGAACACTTAGTTCACTGCCACCTCACAAAAAATTATCATAAATTACCCTTCTACACTCTCATTGACATAGTCCTTGTTATGGGTGCATAGTTGTAACCTGCCTTTAGACCAATGAAACGATGATTCTCTTCTTAAAGTGGGTGGAAAAATTTGCAAAGTGGTTGGAATCAATGAAGCTAACATTGATTCTTGGGGTAAGTACGTGAGGATCCGAGTTCATGTGGATGTGATTAAACCTCTAAAAAGTGCATGATGGCATTGAACAATGAAAGCGAAAGAGTGTGGGTTTATTTCAGATATGAGAAGCTGCCTAATTATTGTTACTGGTGTGGTTGCTTGGGACATATAGAAGAAGAATGCAATGCTAAACCAAAAATCATGAAGGTACATGATTGGCCATATGGACCAATGATGAGTGCTTCTCTCCATTACGATCCAAGCCTGTTTTAAAAGAGTAGATGTCTAAGTCAAGGGCTGGTAACAATTCTCTAGTAGGACTCATAGTCTTAGATCTGAATGTACCAGTACAATGTAACCTTAATATTTCTTATACAATAGCAAGTGAACAACTCTCTACTCCTAAAACTGCTCCCACTACCTCACATGAAGCTTAGGTTACTGCATCAATTAACATAGAATGTTTCGATCACAAAGCAAGCACTAAACTCAGAATAACAGCCTGGTGAATGTGACACCTTACTCTCTTCCAAGCCTCAACATAGGAGTAAGAAGCACTATGCATGATCTTATCTGTGATGATATACTTCACCTAGCTGATAGTTTCTCCTCAATTTCCTTGTCTTTTATTGGTAGATCAGGAAAATTTAGTTGCTCATACTATAGCTAATTATGTTGGTGCAATGTTGGTGCCAATTATTTCATAGTTTTTCTACCTGATTTTGATATAATTTATTAGTTTTTTTTTCATTTAACTTTTAGTTTATAATTAGTGTTAATTTAGGATTTTAGTCAATTAGTTTTGTTTTATTTTCTTTTTAGTTTTTTTAGCTAATTTTATATATTTTTATTGCCTTTCTAGGAAGTTTTGCATTCATAGAGTGTCTAGGATTAAAGCTACACTTTGAGGAGCTAATTTTTTTAAGATGCTTTCCTAAATAGAGGAGGTTTTGAATATGAAAAATTACTGTTTTGGTCCTTAAATGAATTTTACGTATTTTTCTCTATAAATAGAGAATTTTGGCTCTAGGAAAAGGGTATGGAGATATCGCCGTCTAGAATTCTAAGTGTGGGATTGAAGAGCTCAACAAGGATTTAAAGATTGAAGCGTGCTTACAATGAGTTTTTTCTTTCCTTTTTCTTTTCTTATGAATTGTATCATGTTTGGAATTCTTGTGGCTTTACAATAGTTTATTATGAGTAGTTAAATTATTTAGGGTTTGGTTTTGAATTAGCTATTAGACTTGTTGGTGTTTTTATTTCTTTATTAATGATTTGATTTTCAGTCAATTTTATGAGTTGTATTTCAAGTTTTGTGTTCAATTAAAGGCCCGATTAATTGTATGTTTATAGGTACATTGCCATCTATGAAAGTTGAGTAATTTGCTAGCTTATAACTCATAAGACTTAGGAAACTCGATCACAAAAGTAGGCAAATCCTTCAAGAAATACTAAATTATTGAAGAACTTAATGAGTTTTGATTAACTAGTAAGCGTAAAAATATTTTAGTAATTAATCTTACCATACTTAAATGATACCAAAAGAGGTTTTAGGTAATATAGAATTATTTACCCTTTATAATGATCAATGAAATTGTTGAATTTAATTCCATAATGTAAATGCTAGCTGTGAAATAAACCCAAAGCTCTAGTTCATCCCATTGATTGAATTTAGGTTAATCTTAGTAGTTGGTTTATTTTAATTTGTTAGTTTAGTTATTGCATTTAATTGATTTTGCTAGCTAGGAAATCGATTTACTATTATTACTTAATATCTTTTTTTTTATGGAAATGATACTCTACTTATCACTGTATTAAGGAACATACACTTGTGAAATTATACCAATATGCAACAACTAGTTTAAAAAAAAGATGGTGCAACAATTGAAAGAGGAATTGTTGACCTTAGGTTTATTCAATCTCTAAAGTTTTAACTTTAACAAATGATTTGAACAATCTAACGCTTTTTATCTAAGTGTGTTTTTAGATTTAATTAAACGTAAAGGATCAAAGTGAAGTGGTTCAAGACTTTTAACCTATCAAAGATCAAGAACAAGTCCCTGTAAAGTTCCAAGTTCAATTAGCACAATACAAGAACCAAAGAATGTTCAAAACAAGTCTTCAAGAACTCCTCACGAGCAAGGCTCACGATCAGGAGCCTTGCTCACGAGCTGAAAGGCACAAAAGGGCGACAAATTGAAAAGAGTCCAGAGCCCCTCACGATATACCCTCACGATCGTGAGGAGACTTGTCCAGACCATAACTAGCTTGTGACTAATCATTTAGATCGTGAGCTAAAGGAGCTTCAAGAAGCCAAAAGAGCTTGAGCCCTTCATGACCTGCCCTCACGGTCGTGAGCAGCTCATGACACAGCCTCCTTTCAAGACACAATGGTCACCTGTTACTCCAAAGACTATATTTTCATCAGTCACGATCGTGAGCATGCCCTCACGAAGTAAATGCCTCCAATAGCCATAATTTTGATGCTCAAGTATTTAAACAACTCTGGAAGCTCATTCAAGAGTTAGATACTTTGGTGGTTGAACTTTTTCTCTTAGCATTCAATTGAGCATTCAAAATTCTCATATAATTTCTTTGTATTCATTAACTCTTTTGAGTGTTGGTTGTGAGTTAGAGATAGGCCTTAAATTTCATCTAATTCTTGGGATAGATTAGAAGGGAAGTGAGGTTACTCTCTAAAGGAATTAGTTTAAGTGTTTCTCCTTCAAAACACTTGGGTTTGTGGTTAGAGTTAAGCCTTGATTAAAAGCTCATTGTTGTAAGGTTTAGACTTAATCCATAAAACTCTTGTAAACTCAATCTTTGTGAATAAGATTGGCATGAGTGTTGAAAATCCTAACTTGGGGATAAATTAGGTGGAGATGTAGATTTATTTGTGAATCGAACTCCTTAAATGTTTGTGTTCTATTTTTCTAATCCTTAATACTTCTTTAATTCTTTTAATTTCTCAAAAGCCCTATTCACCCCCTCTAGGGCTATTACAGGACTTTATTATTAGAGATGTACTCTTTTAGAACATTGTAAGGAGGGATGATCCCTTTCCCTCTTAATCTATTTCCCAATTTCTTCAACAACAACAATAATAATAATAATAACAATAATTTGTGGTTTTCTAACTTTTTTGTATTTTGATTGATTAGCATAGACATTTTAAATAAGGAAAAATAAATAATTTTGGTCTAATTAATATCTATTTGTATCTAAATATTTTTTTTTATAGAACATAGCACTTGAATGGATAAGTTTATTTCGAATAGAATATAAAATAATTTTTAAATTTAATTTCGATTCTTAAAATAAAACTAAATATAATTGAATTAATTTAAAATAAAATAATTAATTCAAAATAAATTTTAGTTAAAAAATAATTTAAAATTTTGATAGAAATTCATAATAAATTATTTTTTTTTTGGAATTAACTAAAAATTACAGTTTCAACAAATTAAGCTAATCGAGGTTAAAAAAAAAAACTAGTCATGTGGTAGCTTGCATTTTTTTTTTTTTTTTTTTTTTTAAGATAAGTGTGGTGTATGTGCTTCTTTTTGTTCCGACACATGTCACACTGTTGGTATATATATTTTTCACGAAGAGTTTTTTTTTTTTAAAAGAGTATCTTCTGTCATTGTACATCATTAGTTTAAAAAAAAAAAAATAGGTAGCAGTTTGGATTATATGGGTTAGTACGTCTTTATAAAATTATTATAATTTTATAAAGGAGTGTGTCATGTCTCTGATTTAGTGTGTGTTTTGTATAATTCAAAAAAAAAAATGCATTTACAGTGTGTGCGGTGTGGTGCCTCCCATTCACGAGAGTCGGGGAGTGGGCTGGTCCTTCGGAATCCCACATTGATTGTGGAGTGCGTGTGTGTTTGAGTTATATGGGTTAGCACATCTTTACAAAATTATAATGGTTTTTATGAAGGAGTGTGTGCTGTCCCTAATCCAGTATGTGTGTTGTGTATGTTTTGTACAATTAAAAAAAAATAGGTGGCAGTTTCTCATAATTTTTTTTTTTGATAATTTAATAACCTAAAACACACACATCAGCACAGTGACACCACACACCATCTAATAAAACCATGACAATTTTATTAGATGCGGAATGATATATATGCTACATACACATTCTAAGTTAGGGTTGAATTTTTTTTAATTCTTATTTTTAAATATTTTTATGTATTATTGAAAGTTCACTGATATAATTAGATGTAGAAAATCATTGAAGTTTCTTTAATAATGCATGAAGAATAAATGCTATAAGAACAATTCTTTTTAACATATTCAATCTGATATTTGATTAATTCCTTGTATTTTATTAGTTTAATATATGTCTTCTAAAAAGTATTATGTGATATCAGTTATAGAAAATTTATTAGACTCTCTTTTTAATGATAACCAAAAACTTTTGCTTTTTTTTAAAAAAAAATCAATGTTTGATTTTTTCTTTTTTTAAATTATTAATATTTAAAATTTAAAATTTATTCAGTTTTAGTTCAACGCAATTATTTATTTAATGATTTAAATTTAAAATAATATTCTAAGTAGAAATAGTCCTATTTGTTAATTTCAACTGTTATTAATTATTCATTAAATTATTTATTTATTTTTTGATATGTATCTGTACTGTTGTTGAAGAAAGGACACGTGGTTTGGTTGCTATCTTTTCAGGTATGTTGGTGGCCCTATTTAAGAAAATATGAAACCTTATAAAATCCATTATGTCGGCTGCATTTGTTTTAGGGATAAGTATTATTTTGGTCCCTTTAATTTTGCCTTTGGATAAAATTAGTCCTGTAATTTTCTTTTTGTTTTTAAGTACCATGTGTTTCACTTTTTTTTACACTTTGATACTCTTTTAACAAATATTGTCTAAAATTTATGCTTTAATGTAAAAATAATATGCATTTTCAATGCTAAAATCATATGATGAGTAATATATTATTCACCTAACTACAATAAACTCACAAAAAATCAAATTTAGATGCATTTTTAATTTAATTATGAATAAAAATAAATGATTTTAAAATAAATTTACAATATTTTTAAAAATAACCAATTGGTTAGATTGATAGTAAATCATATATAGAATAAATTTATCATTGAAATTTAATATTATATTAATTTTTTCTCATAAAATAATGATAATATTACTTAGAAGGGTACTAAAGTGTAAAAAATTATGAAACACATGGTACTTAAAAATCAAAAGAAAATCATAGGACTAATTTTGTAAAAAGATAAAACTATAGGGATCAAATTTGTACTTATCCCTTTGTTTTATTGTGTAAACAAAAATATTAATAGATGCATTCCCCTCTTATGCTATAAAATATCAATGGATTTTCATATGCAAATCCAGTTTGCAATTATCCTCGAGAGTGTAATAAGTGATTTGGATATGTGAGTGAAAATTTGGGAAATTTAAGTTTATCCTTTCTTTTTTTTAGAATAAAAGACTTCCTTTCAAAGCAAAGAAGAGTCTACAAAAGCATTTTGCACCACTTCCCTAGAAAATAAATCAAATCATGTGGATTCAGTATAATTAGTTAAAACATGAGCTACTTGTAGGAGGCAAGGTTTAGCGCGCGTTTAAATTTTTTACGATCACGGCATTGTATGAATTCAGGGTCCACTAAAAAATACATCATGGTTTTTAAGTCCAAATTGGAGATGGAGTCATCACCCGGATAAAATCCGGGACACACTGTACAACAACTGGATTCCACGGAGGGCCCCAACAGTCGTCCTTAGAGAATGGATTTGGAAACTGGATATGAGCTTTTGGAATGCCCACCCAACCTTGCGGTTGGGCTCCGTTTGTGTTTCGTGTTTTATTACTTTTAATTATTTAATTATTTCTTTATTTACATGCAAATTACAATTGCCTCCAATCAATTGTCAAATTTTACAATTAAGTCCAATTTTGCATTAAATTCCAATTGCATGCTAATTAAGTATGGTTCACAATATTTATAACAAATAATACAAAAAATTCATAAAAATAAAGACAGATAAATAAAATAAGTGCGCACACACTAAGAAATGGGGGAGGAGAAATGATTACAACCCTTCAAACATGCAAAAATAATAATAAAATAAACAAAAATAAATTAATTGTAGAATAAAAAAAATCTAAGAACTTATAGGGATAAATATTTGATGATTAAAAATCATCTTAATATTTCCTGCAATAGACAAAATATTATTTTCCCACAAATATATAAAATCCTACAAAAAAAAAACCACAAAGTTAATTCATAAATGGAATAAATATAATAAAGACAATAAACAATATAAATATCTAATTAAGCAAAATAATAAAATAATTGCATAAAAAAGACTGAAATACAGAAATATGAAAACACATAAAAATACAAATTATACAAATATGACTATATAAGATTCAAAATTAATATAAATCTAATAATTAAATAATCAAATTAATATGATAAATCAAATTAAAATGATAAACATAGACACTTAAATTTAAAAGAAATTAGAATCAAACATACTTCAAAATAAAAGGAATAAGCCCATGCAAATAAACCAAATTTTTATAAATATAAATTATTTTTAATTTTTTTATTATATCATTATATTATTTAAAAATAAAATAAAAAAATATATAAAATTTCGGTTAACCAAATTTCTGAATACAAGATACAAAAATGCTAACCAACCAAACCGAACCGAATAGTGTCAGTTCGGTTTTCCTCGGAAGGGTTGTTCACCCCTGAGGAATGGACTCAATAAATGGGCTCAGAATAGGAAAAAATAGTAAAAAACCATGCAAATACAACTAAAATCATGTAAAATTTTGATTAATATACCAAATAGAAGCTAAAAAATTACATAAAAATACTCTTGTCACCCTTCTGATGAAGTAGCTAAAAGAAGAAAAAATTTGAAGCACAAAAAAATAATGGACTAATATACAAAGAGGCCCTTAAACTTGTGTCTCAGGATCAAATAGACCCAATTTAACTTTTTTTAACAAATAAGCCCAAATGTTCTATTTTAAGATCAAATAAGTCTAAAATTCTATAAAATTACACGGGTGAAAGACACTCTCCCATGAAGAAAGTGAATTAAACATTATATTAATAGAATAATTTATTTGCCTGTGCTTGCCGCTCTTACCCCTTGTGTACCTTTATCTAATGTGCATTTTGCCCTTATTGTTTACAGTGTTGAAAATTGATGAAAACCTGTAATTTAAGCCTCTCATCAAACAGACATCCACTTTGATATAAACTTCCTGCTACGTTGGATCTGTTGCTGCTAACAAATGGGTCTACTTTTTCTTCTCTTATCTTCACTTCTCTCTTTCATTTTTCTTTTCTTTTTTATACTTTTTAGGTTCAGACATTCTATCGAATAAGTAATGTACATTACTTTAAAAAGCCTTCCCCATCAATTTCTTCTCCTTGGCCTTCATGGTGATTGTTTTCTAAAACATTCATTACTTTCACACATAACAATATTTTCGCCAACAATAATAATCTTAAAGTAGGAAGTAGAAATTATAGTAGCAATTGTTTTTTTTTTTTTTACATGAGAAAGGAAGGCAATAGCCAAAAAATCATTACAGAACACAAGTGCTGTTAGGAACCGGTTATGCCACTTAGACATCCAATGTTAAGTAGAGCTAATTTCAAAAATTTAGCTCAACATAACCCTAGAACTCTTCTAGAATTCCAAACCCAAGATCCAATTTGCAAGTACTCACATAGCTAATCCACAAAAACATCACAAACACATATATGGAAATCGAAATTGCGTAATACTTACCAATTTCCAAGTGTTTGATGTAGCCCACATTTATCTACTACAATGGATGGCCTCCATGATTCATCCCATGTATCATCTCTTTAAGCCTCCCACATGTGAGGCCTCTAGCTTGAGACACCAAGCTCTACCACATCCCCATCTTGCCTTGATCAAGAAGTGCTAAGCTTGCCCTCTCCCTAGACCTTGAAGCTAGCCCTCTTGATCTCCTTGCAAGAGCTCTAAGGTTTCTTCTTGGATATATGGTTTTGTTTCTTTTTCTTCTTTTGTGTTTTTCTCACATGAAAACACACACACACACACTTACTATCTCTACTAACCCTTCCCATCTTTATATCCAAAATCACTTTTAGATAACCATGGTTAGATTAAGTGTAAAGATAGTCAACCTTGCCCATTTCTCTACACCAACTCCAATTAATATCCACTTTATACTTTGTGATATAATTAGTTAGAGATTAATAACCTTACCCCACATGCCACTTATCACAATGTTGTGACATATTTATAAGCCACTAGAGTCCAAAACAAATGGATGTAGAGATTACATCTCATGTAATTCTCTACAACATCCTAGCCTTACACTTGTCAACAATATCCTTATATATATATATATATAATTTGGGCTAATCCATTGGGCCAACTCTTGATCCAAAACTCATTCCATTAAACAACTGGACTTAGATAGGGTTAAATGGGCTTTGTCAATTACTTGGATTAATTGTAAGTCCAAAACTCTTTTGGGCCTAGTTCCACAACTCTTGGGCCATAATCCAAGTAAATAAGAAACAATATATATATATATATATATATATATATATATATATATATATATATCCATTGTTAATTTAATATCTTAATTAATATCTTATATTAATTAAGTACAAATTAATAATTAAACCTTCCTTTGAAATTAGATTTCATG
>CATIWK010596226.1:0-22595 GCA_949634005.1 Mallotus japonicus
CGATATTTAATGCGAGCTAGGCAGGCAGCTCCTTATCCATTCCACGTTTCCTAAACTTATCATAAGATGCTACTTTTGTTTAGTCATCATCATGATATGTAAAAGTTAATTTTTTTCATTATAATTTATATGGCAATTGACCCAAAAAAAATTAATAGACAACCCCAATTCACATATAAAATATGGGAAAATGTACAATTTGCATCTTAGATTTGTGCCTTAAGAGTATTTTGACATCTTAGTTTTTTTTTTTTCCCAATTGGAACTCCACGTTTAAAAAATGGAACATATTAAAACTTTACTAATTACAATCAAATTTTATAACTTTTTTTTAGTACAATTAAGTCCTATAAAATAATAAAAACCTAATTTTAATGGATAAATTGATAATTTTTTTTAGAAATATATATATAACCTAATAATTAAATTTTAAAAGTTTTTCAACCTATAAAATAAAATTTTTAAAATCAAGTGATATAAATTTTAAAAAAATGACCAAATTTATTCATTAACATAAATAGTGAATTGATAATTGACCTAAAATTCAATTTTAATGGTTGAATAAAAAAAATTTATTTATCAATTATTGTGTAGGTTTAAAAATTATTGCGTAAATTTAAAAATTTAAAAAATTTTATTTAACCATTAAAATTAAATTTTAGGTCAATTATCAATTTAATACTTACATTAACGAATAAATTTGGTCATTTTTTGAAATTTATATCACTTAATTTTATAATTTTTAAAAATTTAAGAAAAATGTAAAAAAATTATTTTACAGGTTGAAAAACTTTTAAAATTTAATAATTAGGTTATATATATATTTCTAAAAAAAATTATCAATTTAATTTGTTAGTATCCATTAAAATTAGGTTAATTTGTTAAATAGTATTCGTTAATTTGTTAGTATCCCTTCATAATAGTCCCTAATAGAATGGTAAAGAGACTGGCAGTCTCCTAATTTTAACGGATACTAACAAATTAAATTGATAATTTTTTTAGAAATATATATATATATAACCTAATTATTAAATTTTAAAAGTCTTTCAACCTATAAAATAATTTTTTTATATTTTTCTTAAATTTTTAAAAATTATAAAATTAAGTGATATAAATTTCAAAAAATGACCAAATTTATTCGTTAATGTAAATATCAAATTGATAATTGACCTAAAATTTAATTTTAATGGTTAAATAAAAATTTTTAAAGTTTATTCATTAGTTTGAATTTTTAAATTTACACAATAATTTTTAAATCTACACAATAATTGATAAATAAAATTTTTTATTCAACTATTAAAATTAAATTTTAGGTCAATTATCAATTCACTATTTATTTTAACGAATAAATTTGGTCTTTTTTTTGAAATTTATATCACTTGATTTAAAAAATGTTAAAAATTTAAGAAATTTTTTTAATAATTTAAGAAAAAAGTACAAAAATTATTTTATAGGTTGAAAAACTTTTAAAATTTAATAATTAGGTTATATATATATATATATAAGAAATTATCAATTTAATTTGTTAGTATCCATTAAAATTAGGTTTTTATTATTTTATAGGACTTAATTGTACTAAAAAAAAAGGTTATAGGATTTGATTGTAATCAGTAAAGTTCCAATATGCTCCACTTTTCAAATGTGGAGTTCCGATTGGGAAAAAAAAACCGAGGTGCCAAAGTGCTCTTAGGGCACAAATCCAGGGTGCAAATTTGACCTTTTCCGTAGAACCTACAAAAGTAAGGTAGTATTCAAAAAATCATTGACTTTTATAGACATTAGACTTTTATGTACTTTTACAAACTTTTTTATGGGAAGTGAAAGTTATAAAAAAAAAATGGGAAGTTGCACATCTGTTATAATTTCAACATGCCACGTTTCGAAATTATAGATACCATCAACTTTATTTTATATATATAGATACTAGGGGTGTAATCGAGCCGAATCAAGTTGACACACTGCCAAGCTCGAGCTCGACTTGACTTTCAAACTCGAAGTTCGAGCTCGACTCTAACTCGGTCGAGCTCTTTTTTTGAAGCTACAGCTCAACTCGGTTAATTAAATAAAATTTGTAAATTTGTAAAAATATATATTTTAAAATTTTCAAACTCGACTCGGTTCGTAAAGATATATTTATAATTATATTAAAATAAAGGGTAAAATAGTAAATATATACAAACTTGACTTGAACTCGATTAAGCTCATGAGCCTATCGAGTCACATATTTAGGAGCTCAAGCTCGACTAGATAATAATCGAGTCGATTTTGAGTTTTGTTTTTAGTCCATCACGAGTAGCTCGTGAGTCAGCTTGACTCGATTACACCCTTAATATATACCATCAGCTTTATTTTATAGACACCATCAGCTTTACTTAGCTCATTTATGAGCCTAATTAGGAGTCAAAAATAACTCTAATATGCCTAATTAGGAGTCAAAATAACTCTAATATTATTGGGGTCCACATAACTACCTAAAAGACAGTAATAAGTGTCTCAACTAGCGACATCATTGGACACTGAAGACAAAATGTCCCTCTTTCTTATTTCCAACTTTTAACCCTATAGCTATTTCAGGCCTTTAAGTTTGCTTTTAATTTATTTTTAAGCTCTTTTTCTTGTTAGATCCTTTCAATTTGGTTTAGGATTTCTGAAGAATTTAGAAAAGCAAGTTTACCACTTGTTACACTAAGGCTCTGATACCACTTAGGGTGAGTATGCTTTTACCAAGGAGGAAACTAAGAGCTACTCAGTGATCAAATGGAATGAGATATGAAATTTCTCAATTCTTTCAGCTTCTCAAACTCATTAAAGCGCCGAGAGCTAGCAACAGGACTCGAAGGTTCTCTGCTCTTGAGAAAATAATTCTCAAACCCACTCTGTATAAAAATCAATTATCTGAATTGTCAAGAATAATTTTTTACTGACTTGGTTAGAATTTATAAACAAGTATTTAGAGAATTAAGACAATCAATAATAAAATTTAACAGTCATGCTACTAGATTCTTGCCTACTCCATGATCTAGATGCAAACAATTAGGGTATGACAATTATCTAACATTGACAAAAAAATGCAAATGCACCAAGTCTGTCTTAAAAATGGTATACTTAATTCTTTAGAATAAAGAAACAATTCTAGAAAAAATACATGCGTTCAGTGAATAAGGTCCACTAAGCTTACGCAACAGTTTCATATGGTTAGCCTTTCTTTTTTGATAATATAAGTCTTACAAACAACACTCCTCTCTAATACTGTTGTGATAAACTAAGGTATATAATAGCAAAAATTACTCCCTATGATATAGCAAATTTCTGATTTTATTTATGCTCTTCTTCCTTCAAAAGTATAAGGAGTTTATATACGAATACAATAAAGTAGTTGGTGCCTCTAGTGTTGTTTGCTAGCTCAAAAGATAAATTTACTAAAGCACACTAATATAGACAATTGGTGTCTCTGGTCCTGTTCTCCAGTTATCTTTTAGTAACATAAGTTAAAGGAATTTTATATTTTTTATCAGAATAAAATCCCAAGAGATAAGATATTTACTGTTATTTATTAAAAACAGGACACATTATTCTTTTAAAAATAATGCCTTTATCTTATTTGGCTACTAATGCAGATAGTGCCTCAATTATTCATGCTGATGCTGACATCATGGATGACATTACTAGTCACTCCATCTGTGAATTGTAGACAAACATATCTCAATTTATTTTATCTTCGTTGTCTTGTTCTTGGATTGCCTTATCTCTCTGGGCCACTATTGACTCCAACGGGACCGACTTGGCACTCTTTGGATCACAAATCCTTTTTCTTTATTACAGGAAAATAGAGGATAGTGAGGGGAGTACTAAAAGAGTTTAGGGATGGTATAAATGCACTTATAACCCTTTACTCAAGCATGAGAAATAGGGAATCGCCACTCGGCATCACCCTAGAAATTGTCCGTTTTAGGGACTTAGACAAACTCAGATCCCTCGCTTGGAACCGCATTTGCCCATTGGATAAAGCATTGGGTTCAGATGTCGATGTCAGTAGGATTAGACTCTTTTGTTCGAGGCATCTCCATACCACCCGGATGCTAAGCATTGTCAACCTTACTTTATTGTACAGTACTTCCAAGAACTATATGCTATTATACATCAACTTTCTACATGCAAATACAAACACAATCTACACACACAAGCACAAAACAATATGATAAAATGATGCCAGAACATGGCAAAATGACATAATATTAGGCATAATCCATATTTTGCCCCCTGCATTTATATTTTTTTTCCGGATTTTTCCTTGTACTTTTATTTCTATACATTGAATCCCTATAATTTTATTTTTTCATACATTGAGTCCTTACACTTTTATTTTGTCATACATTGGGTCCTTAATTTAATTTTATGTACGCTGTTATTACACTTTTATTTTGCTATATATTGGGTCCTTAATTTTAAATTAAGGACTCAATGTATAGCAAAATAAAAGTGTAGGGACTCAATGTATAGAAATAAAAATATAGGGAAAATCCAAAAAAAATTATAAAAGTAGGGGCAAAATATGGGTTAAGCCATAATATTATGATGATGCATGATCATGGTAAAAGCTAAACTAATACACATATCTTCGCACACATGGTGTAAACATGGCATATTTACATGATATAATAACACACAAACATATGACATAGAATTATAAACATGGAAAAATTAATGAAACATGTAAACATGGTAAATCTTCATATTATGGTAATATCACACAAGTATGGCATCCAACATAATACATGAAACATATAAACATGATAAAAATATTGTTTATGAACAAATAATAAACATCCCAAATAAATAAAATGCAAATAAAGTAAGAAAAGGCAAACAATTATCCCACGACATAGTAATTATGGCAAATTTATGTTATGAATAAACATGTGCATGCTAAACAAGAAATTATGAAAAACAAATAAATAAAAGCAATTAAAAGCAATAAATTAAAAGAGAAGAGAGATGAGAATGGCTAACACATTTCGCGAATATCCTCTCCATGATCGCTCCATATTCCGAGTTTCAGGGCAATAAAATATTTTATTTGAAAAATAAATGAAAAATAACTTTAAAATCCAAAATGAAGAAAGAAAATGCTTATAAATTTAGATAGAAAAACAACTTGAAAATCAAAAGAAAGGAAGAATACCTGAAAAATGGATTTTAAATTAAAATTAGTTTAGAAAATCATTTAAAAATAACAATTGATTAATTATGTGAACCATTTATTCACAATATGAGTTTCCATCAAGTTAGGCTCAAAATGTGAATTTTGTACCTTGGTTGGATATTTCTCACAGTAGAAATTATTGAACAGATAATCAAATCATTTTATTTGAAAAGGTAGAAAATAAAGGAAATTGTGATCCATATCCTTGCATTTGGATGATTTTTGTGATCAACAAAAAAAAAAAAAAATAGCAACACAATCACATATAAAACACAAAAGATGCTATATTTATCAAAAACAAAATAATTTAAAGAAGATTATAAATGAAATATGAAAATAGAAAATAATACATTCATGAAAATGATTAATTTTTATTAAGAAAATACAAAATTTCATATTTAATAATAAATGGAGATAAGAAATATTTATTCATAAAAAGAAAGAAATTTGGTAAGAAAAATACAGAAAAATAAGTGTAAAAGAGAAATTAATTTATTAAAAGAAATCAAGAAAATTTATTTATTAAGCAATAAAACAACCAAAAGCAATATGGTTTATTTTTGATATATTATACCAAATAAAGCACAAACTAAGCACAATAATCAAAACAAAGTCCATCATGATGATCTTATAACAAAAAAAAACATAAATAATTATAAAAGAGGAGCATAAAATGATGAAACTACAAATTAAGAAAATAAATAAAGAAGAAGGAGTAGAAGTAGAGATTACAAATAAAAAGATAAAGAGAAAATAAAAGCATAAATAAAGTATAAAAATGTAGAGAAATGAGGGTTGAGTGTAGAGATTGAGATTATGATAGAAATTGATATAACACAACAATATAAAACATAAATTGATAATCAAAATAACAAATGAAGATAAAAGTTAGCGATATATTAGTAGAAGTTAGTAGCTTGAGATTGATAACAAGAGTTATATAATGCAATGAATGATGCTAATGCAAATGCATGCTCACAAAAGCATTAAATAAATTTGGGATGTGCATGCTCACACAAGCATTAAATAAATCCGGGGTGCATGCAAAGGATGATGCATGATGCATGATACAAGCCGGGAAGCATGCAAAGTGATGCAAATTCGGGAAGCATGCAAGTATACAAGTGATGCAAGTCGAGAAGCATGCAAGTATGAATCTGGAGATTCTAAAAATGAGCACATGCATGATAGTGATATTCATCAAGCAAGTGATATGCATAAAAGCACATGAATGCGTGATAATGCAATATGCAAAAGAAATAGAGGGAGAAGTGGAGAATTATAGTATTGTATAAGTAAGAGTAGAGAAAAGGTTAGTAAAATCAAGAAAATAATATTAGATATGAAATAGACATAAAAATGACAAGAAATAAGACTTACATTAGGTTAGAGACACCAAATAAGCACAAGTAGCATTTAGGAGCTAGATTTAACACATAAACTAAAATCAACACAAAATTAACTCAATCAAAGCATGAATTATATAAATAAAGACCCACAAGACTCTGAAATTGAAATCAAAACATATAGACAAGATGCTTGAATCAGAAATTGTAGTAATAAAGACCTAGAACACAAGATATGCAAACTCGAACTCACAATTCAACACAATGTTCACAAAATGCATAAATTATGATTCATAATAAAAAAACATAATGAAAATACTTCACAAATCATAAAAATCTTAAATTAGAACATAAATTATGCAAACAATTTCACAGCAAAAACATATCAACAACGAAAGCACATTAGAGCACAATTAAGAAATACGTAACCAAAATACACATTAAACAAGGTTTTAAATAAATATTCCCTTCAAAATAAACCATAAATCACAAAGATAATAATCAAAACATTCAATTTGAAGTCACATAAACATCAACAAACACAATCACAATCATCAAACCAAAGGCAAGAACAAGAATCACACTTGAAAGCACTTAAAGAAGAGTTTTAAGAAATAGTAGAAAATTCTTTGTAAAATCATTTAAAAATAGAAAAATATGTTAAAATACTTCAATTCCATCATCCTAGGATATTAGGGAAAGGTTAAAATCATGCTCAAGCAAGTATGAACCTTTAGGAACCCTAAAATCCATCATTTGAGTCACTTGGGATGAAGTAGGATGAACAACTGATTTAGCCCTCTGTCTAGCCTATTTTAAGGCCTCAATAGATGAATTTGGAGCATGAACAGCCGATTGGTTGTTCATGGGCCAAATTTGGCTATTCATCACTGAATAACCCGGATTTGCTCTCTTTTGCTTCCAAACTCAAATTTCAAGCCCCAAACCCCATAATTGAGATGAAAATCAATGAATATGATATTCTTGAAAGTGTTTAGCCTTAGAATTTGGGCAAAAACTCACTAAAAACCAACAATTAATTGAAGAGAAATGAGATTGGGGTTAAAGAGTCAAGTGTGTTTTTAAGTGAGTTTGGGTATGAATTTGGTTTTGATTTGCGAGGAATTGATTTACAGGAGCTTGGTTATATGGATATTTAATTTATCTATTTTTGAAAGGAATTGAGAAGAAAATAGAGAGAAATTAGGTCTAGAGAAATTTTGGCATTATTTCCCCTTATCTTTCTAATTTTTCCTAATTTTCAAAGGCTTTTTTGGAGATCAATTTTGATTTTTTGTGCTAGAGTTTTCTCCCCTTTTAGAAGTGGTAAAAAGCCCCCTAAACGCTTCATCAAAGCTTCTATTTATAGGCATTTAAGGTTAGTGGCATTTAGTGTAAATACCCTTGAATATTCAAGGTTATTAGGTAATAGTATATCCCCATGTCCTAGTATATTCCAAATTTGGAATATTCTAAACTTGGAAAGCACCCTTTTTGATAAAATGTCCCTTTTTGGATAAAGACAATGAGAGGTAGACAGTTGTGGTCTCGGTTTGACCACTGGAGGTTAAAATTTGACTTTTTGCCAATGGAACGCACTGACACATTGGAATTTTAGAACATAGTTTCAGACTGAAATTCAACTCTAGGAACTTGATTTGACTACTAAAAAGTCTTGTTGACCAAAGTTTGCCTTTTATTTTCAGGGCTTTCAAAGGTTAGACCTAAGCTTAGGAATCAAAACCAGACTGTAAACAACCATTACGTAGGACTGCACTTATTAGTTTAGAAGAAATGACTCAGGTAAACTCCTCTCTCATTATTCTTCTCAAACCTCTTTCTCAATACCAAAATGGTTCGGTTAAGGTTTGATCGGGATTTGATTAGGTCTTAAAATAGTATATTTAATGATTGGGTAAGGTTTTAGTGGTTCTGTTGGTTTTGAAATGGTTTGAATGTCAATTCTCTTCATGAAATTGATTGTCTAATGAGACATTTTAGCTTTTTCATCATCGGCTATCAGGGTTTTAAAAACGACCAACAGTTTACCTCCTGCTTTGGAGAAATTTGTGTGTTCTTACCAAAATATTTGATAGAAGAATTTTGATTTGCATATCATAGTCATCATACATAAATTTTGTCAAAGCATAAAAACAAACTCCAGAGTTCAGAGATCATACTTGAGTTCATTTCTGGTCATCATTTTACTAAAATTTGTTTGAAATTGAAATTAAAAATAAGTCCACAGACTTAAGAGTCCTCAGATTCTTATTGGTTGTTCGTAAAGAATTTGAGGTGGATTCGCCGATCCTTAAGCCCGTAGACTCGTGAGTCCTCAAACCTACTGAGATGGATCCGTAGATCCTTGAGTCCGTAGACTCATGAGTCCTCAAACCCACATTTGAAATTGTAATTGAAATTGAGGTGGATTCACCGATCCTTAAGCCGCAGACTCGTGAGTCCTCAAACCCACTGAGGTGGATCTGTAGATCCTTGAGTCCACAAACTCATGAGTCCTCAAACCCACATTTGAAATTGAGGTGGATTCGCCGATCCTTGAGCCTGCAAACTCGTGAGTCCTCAAACCCACTGAGGTGGATCCGCAGATCCTTTCAGACTCGTGAATCCTCAAACCCACATTTAAAATTGAGATTGAAATTGGGGTTGATATGAGTCTGCAGACTCCCACTTGAAATGAGTTTGAAAATTGAAATAAGTCTATAGACTTCTACTTGAAATTGAAATTAATCAGCCAAAACTCAAATATAAGTTTATAATTGATGATTTTTATTTTTGAAAATAGGCAATGGGGATTTGATGTTTGATATTTTTGTCAAACAAATATTTTCTTGAAAAAGGATGACTGCTAAAAACAGACTGTAACTTAAAACGGAGTTTTATTTGCAAAGAAAACCCACTAGGGAGTTTATTTTATTGAAAATATATAAAAACATGATGAAATTATGCAATAAAAAGGAAAGAGGTACTTACCTGTAAAATTTACTTTGTTTGAACTTTTTGCACTTTCAGGGGCATTTTTATAATTTTGGTCTCTAGCTCACCCATATATATCCACCTATACACATTTTATTCATTTTCCATAAACTCTCTAAAAATGCTCTGAATTCTCTATAACTTCAGATGAACAGAGGACTCTGACAGTATTCGGACATGCTTCAATACATCCTTTGTCAAGAAAATGAGGTGGATTACATCTTCCCGCCATCAAATTACTACAACAAGAAGCTCCTCAATTGCTCTATGATCTTTCCAAGCATATTGCACGAATCCAATTAGTTTTTCTTGCAATTTCTTTGAAATTTTAAGTACCCATACTCCTAGGAACTTGATTTAGGTTAAATTTGATGTTGAGGATGTGTTTTGGTTGAATTTTTGTGTTTAGGTGATTTTTTTGGAAAAGGATGATGAATAGCCAATTTAGGCACATGAATAGCCGGATTTGCGTTGTTAACCACTGATTTTTCCTGTGTTTTTGGCTCTGTTTTGAGCATGAATAGCCAAATTTACCTGATTAACAGCCAAACCGGATGTTCATCTCCTAAAATCGGTTGTTCATCATTTTTTTTATGAATTTTGGGTCTTTTGAGTGATGTGTGATTAGGGTTTGGCTTCCTGGTGTTTTGGTATTTCAGATAGACAAAGTTACACTGATAAAAGGTAATGGAAACCTCGGATTAGCACGTGCATGGTATGAAGAACTTCCAAATGCTGTTCATGCTCAGATTTCAGTTACAGGCTTCGATGACTTTCTCTCTATCCTTCCTTATGAATCTCGATAAACTGGTAACTTGGTGGGACTTCGAGCATTGATTGAGAGGTGGCAGAACACCATACACACCTTCCAATTTAACTTTGGTGAGATCAATCTTGATCCAATCAACTTTCAGCCGATCACTGGCTTGAGATTCACTAAAGTGCAAGTGCCCTTTGACTGCTGTTTATACTCTCCTCGCCTTGATGCTGAGAGCAAGAGATACATTACTCAGTTGTTAGGTTGTCCTTTCACCTCTCTAGGTTATCAGGGTGGAGTAGTGCTTCGATACTCTAAGATATATGATGCTTATCAGGATTGGACTCCTACCACTGATGTCGAAGTGGATCAATTTGCTTAGTGTTTTGTTCTCTTCCTTCTTGTCTCATATGTGTTCTGCAATAGCAATAGCAGTGTGGATTTGTGACTTGGGTACAGTTAGCAACTACAACTGGGGTGGTACTGCTCTCGCACACCTCTATGACTGCTTAGACAAAGTCTACAGAGGTCATCTACATCTCAGTGGTTTATGGAGAGCTTTGGAGGTAAACTCTTTATCTTTTCTATTATTCTGATCTTTTCTGATTCTTTATTGACATGTTTGACTTTCCCTTTTATTATGTACAGATTTAGGCATATGAATATGGCATCTTTCCTCTGTCTCAGATGGAGCATGATGACGATGATGTCCTTCGCATTCCTTGAGGAGCTTGGTATCTGAGTGCACGTAGAGGAACTTCTAAGGATTTATCTCGACACAGAAGTCGCCTGAATAACTTAGGCTTTCATGATGTAAGTTCCTACAAAGAAAAAAAATTTTAGTTAATATTCTTATCTTTATTTATTTAACTTTGCCTTTATTTGACAGCTTCTACTTGATCCATTTGGAGTCGATACTAGCACACTTGGACTTATGAGTGCTTTGCACATAAGACGAGTTTTGCTTGAAGGTCCTTTCTGTAGGAGTTGTTTCTGGGTGAACGAGCAGCTTGGTCCTGCTAGTCATCGTGTTCCTTGCCTTCCACCATCCATGATAACTTCTGCTAAAACAGTCTGTGGCAGAGATCTAGAGCTTTCTCGGATAGGCTTCCCTTATGACATGTTCTTGGAGCCTTTTGAGGAGCATGCCTATATCCGCTTCATTCAAACACATTTGCTGCATATTGTTCCTAATAATGTCTATCTTGTTGGATCAAGTACGATACCATCCGAGATCCACTCGACTACTTATGAGGTATTGCTTCACTTTATTATTATTTTTTTTATTGTTTTCTTTTGCTTCTATTTCTTATTCAAGTTTTCAGGTTCGTAAGAGAGGTCGTGCAGAGTCCAGCACTCATGGTGCAACCACATTTTATCACCATAGTATTGATGTCATCTTTGGGGACTTCACTCGTGAGGTGAACTTAGAATTCTCGGTTATGGATCTTGCACATAAGGCTGAGATTCATTAGGAGCTTCCTACTCTGGATTGTCGGCCTGTTGCATTTACAACTACTGAAGCCACTCATATAAGATTTTTTGAAACTTCATCTTGAAATTGTGTTAGTGGTGAATAAAATTTTTTAATAACAATCATATTTACAGGTTAAAAGGTCATTAGTAGAGAGATTAATGTGTGGATTATACAGTGCAAAGAATCTTGTATCCAGAGTTAACAAGAAGGCTCTGGTAAGTGTAAATGATAATGTATAAATGTATGAATATGAACATGTATAAATGTTAATACATGTATGCACATGAATATTTATATACAAATAGCTATGTATAATATGAATATGCATGTATGCATGTATGTTCTAATTCTTGTTGTGTCTCAACTGCAGGAGCTCCTTTTCAAGAATAGACGCATGAAACAACGGATGACTAAATATGAGCAAGAGATCCGTGACTTAAAGAAGTAGCTTGCTAGGAGTCGCAGCACCAGATAGACTCCTACTCCTCTATATATCACTTATCTCTCATATTTCTCGGACTTCTGTATCTTTATAGTTTTGCCAAGATTCCAGGATATTGATCACTATCATGGACATGTTATCTTTCTTTCACTACTCAAACTTTTCATGCTTGAGAATGTTATTATGAATATGTTGCACTTGTAAAATATATTTAGAAAAGCATGTTAAATTTGCTTTCTATTTATCTTTGAGATGATAAATCATTCTAAAAAAGTTAATAACAAAAACCCTAAACATGATTTAAAATGCATGGTAAAAGGTAATGAACAAGAATTTAGGCTTAACAAAGGATTAAGGAAATGAACAAAAGTTTTGCAAAATGTTATAATTTAGTTCTTGGTAGAGACAAAGGTATGGATAAGATCCTAGTCATCTTGTGGTCCCCACATAATCTTCATTCATCCAATAAGATTGAACCTTATCTTTTTGTCCCCCATACTAGTTATTGACCACAGAACATTGAAGCCTTACCCAAAAGGTATAAGGTAACCCTAGGGTTTTATTTTGACTATAAATTCATCCTTATTATCAAATAGAAGGCACCCATCTCCTTGCCCCTAGCATTCTCTACACTTCTAATCTCTTCAAGCTCTCTTATTTTCTTAGCCACAATGAGCATCAAAAACACCAAAAATCTTGTTCAAAACTTCATCAACACTCTCTCAAATGAAGATTGGTTACACTTCAAGAGATACAACCTCCATCATCTCAAGTTCTTTTTGAATCTAAAGCTTGACTACAATTTTTTTCATGGTGTTCTCACCTTTTGGGATCCCACTCTCCATATGTTTCAGTTTAGAGAAATAGAACTATCCCTTACTATGGAAGAATTCTCAATAATTTTGGGTGCCAAGATATCTCCTCAACAAGAGATAGCCATATCGGATCTAGACCTAGTAGTTGTACATGTTATGAATCACCTCTTTGGTAGAGTAAGAGTGAAGCTAACAGTTGCATTATTTCAGGTTCTTTTATTTCTTTTTGTGGCTTAATCCATCATCTTTAATCTAATCTTAGTTCTTGCAATCCGATTCCTATCATCGAGAGGATTATACTTGGCTATTATCTCCTTAAATGTGATAAGACCATAGTAGGGCTTATAGATGGAAGGGTATTGTCTATTTTGAGTCAAATTGATGTTGAGATGATTTTGACACCAAAATTGGTTGCTCCAGTGGTTTTAGCAAAGACTTTGAATGGTTTGTACAAGGTTAAGGAATGCTCAGTTTGGTGAAGGTGTGTTGGTTTTGCAAGGATCAATTTTTGTGCATCAGAGATTAATGGCCAGATTTCATGCTTAAATAACCTGATTTACCACCTGAATAGCCAGTCTGAGAGGCATGAATAGCAAGTTTTAGGCACCAATAGTCGATTTTCACAGTGGATAGCCGATTTTGCATTTTTTATACTTTAATGTAGCTTTATGTTTGTGTTTTATAGGTTTAGCTTATGGAGAAATTGAAGGTAGTGATGCCCCTGATTGTGTAACAAATTATGGGCCTAATCACTTCTTGAGAAGGATAATTTTGGCTAAGTTTAATAAGAAAGAAGAATGGTAGCTTGGATGTATGGTTTAGGTGAGAAGGATGTGCAAAGGGTTTACCCTTGGTGGAATTTCTTTGACGTGTATTCAAGGAGTTTTCACACTTATGTTACTCTTGCGAGATTGAGGCAATTCTCTTTCTATCATCCTTCAAGGATTGTAAGACAATAAGGATTGAAAGAACATCCTACTCATATGCCTTATCTACTCATATGCCTTATCTCCCCAATATTAGTGCACTTACCAAGTCTTTATTGAAGCAATCACTCAATCATGGCCTAGAAGAATCATGCTACACTATATTCATAGAAATCAAAATTTCTTAACCACTCAAAAGTACAAGAATTGGTTAAAAGGTCATAATGAAGTAAATGGTAGTGGTGAAGGTAGCTGAAGGGGTTATGTTTAGCTTGACGCTTTAGAAAGCCTCTTATTTAGGTTGCAAACTTTTATTGTATGAACTTTGGTTTATGAAAAGAAATGAAATAAAATGAAATTTAGTTTTTTAAAAGGAAAGATACGAGAAACAAAATAGATTTTGAACCATGTTCATTGCTTATAAGACAAACATCATGATTTCACATACACATTCAAATGCATAAGCTGATGACAAGAATGCATACACCTAAGCATTATCAGCGTAAAGTTATTCATTCTTAACCATAAAAGGGATGAATGATATAGAATTTCTCAAAGATCAATTCAATTGGCAAAAAGAATTTGTAATGACGTTAACTAGCTCTTTCGAGTTTTCTAGCTAATATAACTCTCAAATATCCCTTACTTTTGTCTAAGACGCCCTTTTTTTTATTTTTCATCTTAGCGGGAATTATTCTCATTTTTTATTTTTCCTCATTTTTGCCTAAGCCACCCTTTTTTTGCCTTAGCTGCCCTTTAGGGTTTTCAACTTAGCGAGGATTTTTATTATGATTATTATTTATTATTTATTATTTATTTAGTACTCTGGTTGGACACTAGACGTAGTACTTCTTCAATCTATCCAGATTCACAAGCTTTGAGAATTCATTTCCCTCAAGATCTAACCACTTGACTTCACCTTTCAGAAGTATCTTCTTCACAAGATAAGGACCTTCCTAACTAGGCTTGAATTTTCCTCTGGGATCAAATGGAACTGATCTAGCTTGTTTCAAAATCAAATCACCTTCCTGAATCTTGCTGACTTTGACTTTCTTGTTAAAAGCATTAACAATTCTTCTCTGATAGAGTTGCATATTGAATGCTACTTTAAGTCTTTTCTTATCTAACAGAGTCAACTCTTCATATCTAGATCTGGCCCTTTCAGTTCTAGAATTTTTTTTCCAACATTATCCTTAATGACTGCAACTCAACCTCTATCGATAACATTGCTTCCATTCCATACACTAATAAGTAAGGTATCACACCTGTAGCTGTAGTTTTGTAACCCCACAAAGTATATGGTAACTGATCTGACCAATCTCTGTAAGTTTTGACCGTTTTATTGAGAATTTTTTTTTATGCTCTTATTAGCTTATTCAACTGCACCATTTACTTAAGGTCGATACAGGGATGACTTGTGATGTTCAACCCTATACCTTTGCAACAAATCCCTCACTTCTGCTTGAAACTGCACACCATTATCAGTCATAATATGATGAGGCACACCATATTTACAAATCAATTTCTTTTTAATGAATTTAGTCATCTGTTTTACCCCCAGCTTTCTGAAGGATTGAGCTTCAACCCATTTTTTGAGAAATAATCACTGCAACAACTATAAACTCATTCCCATTAGAAGTTGGTGGAGTAATTTTTTCCCATTATATCTATTCCCCATGCTGAGAATGGCCACAGAGAAGTTAGAGTCTAAAGCATTGAAGGTGGAATATGAGAAACATTTCTATACAACTGACACTCGTGATAACCTCTGACAAATGAATACAATCATGCTCCATTGTTAGCCAATAGTATCCATATCTCATAATTTTTTCTTGCCAATTCTTTACCATTCATGTGAGGTCCACACACCCCTAAATGCACATCTCGCATAATCTATTCTACTTCTTTTTCTAAAACACATTTGAGATGCAAAGCTTTATCTCTCTTGTACTGAACCCCATTGAAAATGAAAAACCTCTTCGCTAAAGATCTCAGCAACATTCTATCTTTCTTACTGGCATTTTTTGGAAATTTCCCGCACTCCATTAGTCTTAAAATGTCTGAATACCAGGGCTTTTTTTCCTTTTCTACAGTTAGAACCTGAGTGTTTTCAAAACAATGAACATGGCAAAATGACATAATATTATAATGATGCATGATCATGGTAAAAGCTAAACTAATACACATATCTTAGCATACATGGTGTAAACATGGCATATTTACATGATATAATAACACACAAACATGACATAGAATTATAAACATGGAAAATTTAATGAAACATTTAAACATGGTAAATCTTCATATTATGGTAATATCACACAAGTATGACATCCAACATAATACATGAAACATATAAACATGAAAAAAATATTGTTTATGAACAAATAATAAACATCCCAAATAAATAAAATGCAAATAAAGCAAGAAAAGACCAACAATTATCCCATGGCATAGCAATTATGGCAAATTTATGTTCTTAATAAACATGTGCATGCTAAACAAGAAATTATGAAAAACAAATTAATAAAAGAAATAAATTCAAAGAGATAAAAGATGACAATGGATAGCACATTATTGCTCCATATTCCGAGTTTCGGGGCAATAAAATATTTTATTTGAAAAATAACCTTAAAATCCAAAATGAAGAAAGAAAATGCTTATAAATAACTATAAATAGAAAAGTAACTTGAAAATCAAAAGAAAGGAAGAATACTTGAAAATGGATTTTAAATTAAAAATAGTTTAGAAAATCATTTAAAAATAACAATTGATTAATTAATTATGTGAACCATTAATTCACAATATGAGTTTCCATCAAGTTAGGCCTTAAAATGTGAATTTTGTACCTTGAATAGATATTTTTACATTATAAATTATTGAACACATAATCAAATCATTTTATTTGAAAAAGTAGAAAATAAAGGAAATTGTGATCCATATCCTTGCATTTTGATGATTTTTGTGATCAACAAAGAAAATAGCAACACAATCACATATAAAACACAAATGGTGCTATATTTATTAAAAACAAAATGATTTAAAGAATATTATAAACGAAATATGAAAATAGAAAATAATACATTCATGAAAATGATTAATTTTTATTAAAGAAAATGCAAAATTTCATATTTAATAATAAATGGAAATAATAAATATTTATTCATAAAAAGAAAGAAATTTGGCAAGAAAAATATAGAAAAATAAGTGTAAAAGAGAAATTAATTTATTAAAAGAAATCAAGAAAATTTATTTATTAAGCAATAAAACAACCAAAAGCAATATGTGTTATTTTGATATATTATACCAAATAAAGCACAAATTAAGCACAATAATCAAAAGAAAATCCATCATGATGATCTTCTAACAAAATAAAACACAAATAATTATAAAAGAGGAGCATAAAAATGATGAAACTACAAACTAAGCAAATAAATAAAGAAGAAGGAGTAGGAGTAGAGATTATAAATAAAAAGATAAAGAGAAAATAAAAGCATAAATAAAGTATAAAAATGTAGAGAAATGAGGGTTGAGTGTAGAGAATGAGATTATGATAGCAATTGATATAACATAACAATATAAAACATAAATTGATAATCAAAATAACAAATGAAAATAAAACTTAGTAAGATGTTAGTAGAAGTTAATAAGAGTTAGTGAAAGTTAGTAGCTTGAGATTGATAACAAGAGATATATAATGCAATGAATGATGCTAATGCAAATGCATGCTCACACAAGCATTAAATAAATTCAGGGTGCATGCAAAGGATAATGCATGATGCAAGCTGGGAAGAATGCAAACTGATGCAAATTCAGGAAGCATGCTAGTATGCAAGTGATGCAAGCCAGGAAGCTTGCAAGTATGCATCTAGAGATTCTAAAAATGAGCACACACATGATAGTGATATGCATAAAGGCACATGAATGCATGATAATGCAAAATGCAAAATAAATTGAGAGAGAAGTAGAGAATTGTAGTATAGTATAAGTAAGAGTAGAGAAAAGGTTAGTAAAATAAAGAAAATAATATTAGATATGAAATAGATAAAAAAAATGACAAGAAATAAGGCTTACATTATGTTAAAGACACCAAATAAGCACAAATAGCATTTAGGAGCTAGATTTAACACACAACTAAAAGCAACGCAAAATTAACTCAATCAAAGCATGAAGTATATATATAAAGACCCTAAAATTGAAATTAAAACACATAGACAAGATGCTTGAATCACAAATTGTAGTAATAAAGACCTAGAACACAAGATATGCAAACTGGAAGTCACAATTCAACATAATGTTCACAAAATGCATAAATTATAATTCATAATAAAAAAATAATGAAAAAACTTCACAAATCTTAAAAACCCTGAATTAGTACATAAATTATGCAAATAATTTCACAGCAAAAACATATCAACAACTAAAGCTTATTAGAGCACAATTAAGCAACACATAACCACAATACCCATTAAATAAGTTTTAAACAAATATTCACTTCAAAATAAATCATAAATCACAAAGATCATCATCAAACATTCAATTTGAAGTCACACAAACATCAATAAACACAATCACAATCATCAAACCAAAGGCAAGAATAAGGATCACACTTTGAAAGTGACTTAAAGGGGGGGGGGTGAATAGGGCTATTGAATAAAAATCAATATTAAATCGAATCAAACAAGAATTAAAAGAATGTTGAGAAAGAAGAATGATGAACACAAGAATTTAAGGAGTTTAGATTCTCAACAATCCTACGTCTCCACCTAATTTATCCCCATGTTAGGATTTTGAATCACCCACAATCTATTACCGTAGATTGATTCTTACAACTTGAGTTTTAGGCTTAACTCAAACCTTACAACTTGAGTTTTCAAGGCTCACTCAAAACCAATTACCCAAGTGTTTTAATGGCTAAACACTTAAACCAATTGCTTTAGAATAAAACCTCACTTCTCGTTTTCTAAATTCTAGAAAATAGAAGAATAAGAATTTCTATTCTAATCACTCACCAACTCTCACAAGAGTTATACAAACATAAAATGAATTTGAAAGAGTTTAGAGAGCTTTAATTGAATGCTTGAGAGTATGTATTTGATAAATAAGTTTCTTAACCTCTAAATGATCTTCAGAGGTTATATTTATACTAGAGCAATTCAATTATAGCTGTTAGAAATAATAATTTTGTTTTTAACAAATTCAAACTCCATTTGAATGTTATTTAGACTTTTGAGCTGTAAAAGTCCCGCTTCCGGTCGGGATTTCATCAGTCCTTGTGGGGATATTCAAAAATTTATCAGTTATAGCCGTTGAGATTTAAATCCTAGTTGGTCCCAGTCGGGACCAAGATCAGGATTTGTACTGCTTCAAGAATCAAATTTTTGCTTAAAAAGATTTCACCCGAGCAACTTGATCCTGGTCGGGATATGCATGATCCCGGTCGAGATATGCACGATCCCGGGCGGGATATGCATGATCCCGGTCGAGATATGCATGGTCCCGGGCGGGATATGCATGATCCTGGTCGAGATGTGCATGATCCCGGGTGGGACAAGGGGTCAGGATATACACTGTCTCATTGAGCTAAAATTAAAGAAACTTCATCCCGGGCGGGACTTGTATGTCCCGGTCGGGACCGGACTCGGGATGAGTACTGTAATTTGCTTTAAATAGTTAAAGTTACTTCATACTTGATCCCGGTCGTGACAAACATATTTAATGCTCAAAATTAAGTTTGTTAAGATCAAAATCAAGATTGATTATTGCTAAGGTCAACAATCTCCCCTTTTTTATTTTGACAAACTTATTTTAAGTTTGATAAAAATAATATAAAGTGAAGTGTGTGATACTTTGAATTTCATTTAAACATATAATTTTTACTCCCCCTTAATTCATGCATATCATATAAATTAAATTAAAGGAGTAAAGAATACAAAAAGGAATTAATGGAGAATTAATAATTTAAGAAAATAAAACAATGAAATATATTTCTTTATTTCTCCCCTATTTGGACATGATAAGAAATATAAAAATAAACAATCAAGGTCTTTATTAATGCATCACAAAAGAGTACATGTAACATATAAAAGACTAAGAACTAAAAAATGAAAATATGAAAGTTCATCTCTAAAAGAATTTCTCCCCCTAAAACAATAAATTAAAATAAATTATGCAAGTAAGCAAAACAAGGCTTAATATCATAAATATTAAAACATGATAACATGATCATTAATAAATATGAAACTAGCCGCACTTACAATGCATGTTATAAATAACAAGCAAATAAATAATAATAACACAAAAATAATAAGCTAAACTCAAATATTTTCTCCCCCTTTGTCAAAATTCAAAAAGCAATAAAAATAAATTTGGATTTAAGAAAAATAAAATTGCATTAATCGAAAGGATAGGAATATAATGATATTGAAAATATTAATTGTAAACATAACACAAACATACAGCTCTTAGCTTAGAAACCGAAAATCAACAAAACATAAACCAAACATAAAATAATCTAAGAAAATAAATTAACAGCTACTGGCTTAGAAATCAAAAGTAAATGGAAAATAAATCAAACATAAACTAATGAACAAACAAAGAAAATGATATAAAAGAAGCTAGCCATGTTGCTCATAGAGATAGTGGACATCATGTTGAAGGTGAGCAATGCTTTCATCCACTTAGTCAAAATGATTGTTGAAATTCCTTTCCATTATGCGGGACTAGATCCTTGACTACCCCTTAAACATTGCAAACATTGTAATTATGTCCAAATTTTATGTGCATTTAAGTCCTTGCGATTTAATGCACATAATTTGAAATTTAAAAAAAAAATTCAAAGAGGAGCTATATATTTGAATTAAAATGAATAATAATGAAAGATATTAAATAGAGATTTGATTAAAATGCATTTAAAGAGGGAGGTATTTTGCAATAAAACAATTAATTAATTGAATTTAATTCAATACTTAATTATTAATTTGCAAAGACTTTAAAAAGTAACACACATAACATATATAAATGCATGACAATTAAAATATTAAAATTGAATAATTAATTTAGAAAGAATATAAAGAAAAATCAAAATCAAAGCAATCATATAATATATCAAATACTTAAAGCAAATGATAAGCACAACATGATTTCACATGAAAATGTGGAATTAAATAATCCAACCATTAATTTAGCAATTAAACATGCAATCAAGATAAGCTAGAGCCATCAATCATTCCTAATTCATGCTTAATGAAGTTCAATCTCTCTTCACAGAGAGCCTTTGTAAAGATATCAGCTAATTGATGATTTGTATTAACAAATTCAAGATAGATATCACCTAATTGCACATGATCACGCAAGAAATGATGTTTGATGTCTATATGATTTGTTCTTGAATGATGAATGGGATTCTTGCTAAGGTTGATAGCACTTGTATTGTCACATTTAATAGGAATGTGATTAAGTTCAATACTATAGTCCTTAAGTTATTATTTTTGCCACAAAACTTGTGAGTAACAATAACTATCTACTACATATTCTGCTTTAGCAATGGACAAGGCAACTAAAACTTGTTTCTTGCTAAACCAAGAAACTAAACATTGTCCTAAAATTTGACAAGTTCTGAAAGTGCTCTTTCTATCTAGTGAACTACCGGCAAAGTCTGCATAACTCCTAGGATACCAAAGTCCTAAATGCAAACTTTCACTTAGATATTTGAAAATTCTGTTGATTGCATTCAAATGAGACTCTCTAGGACTAGATTGAAACCTAGCACATAAGCAGGTAGCAAACATGATATCGGGTCTACTAGCAGTTAAATAAAGAAGGGATCCAATCATACCTCTAAATCTCTTTTCATCAACTGGTTTGCCATTCTCATCCTTATTGAGTTTGGTGGTGGTGCTCATTGGAGTTTTGCTTGACTTGACTCCATCCATCCTAAACTTCTTGAGAATATCTCTAGCATATTTGGTTTGATTGATGAAAATTCCATCTTTGTATTGCTTGATTTGTAGTCCATGAAAGAATTTAAGTTCACCCATCATACTCATCTTAAATTCTCCTTGCATTAATTTAGAGAATTCCTCACACAAGCAATGGTTAGTAGCACCGAAAATAATATCATAAACATTTATTTGCACAATAAGTAAATCGTGCTTGGATTTCTTTATGAAAAGAGTTGTGTCAACTTTTTCTTTAGAGAATCCTTTCTCTAATAAAAAGTTACTCAATCTTTCATACCAAGCTCTAGGAGCTTGTTTCAATCCATACAATGTTTTTGAAAGTTTAAATACATGATTTAGAAAATCAAAACTTTCAAAACCTGGAGGTTGTTCTACATAAACCTCTTCTTCAATAAAACCATTTAAAAAAGCACTTTTAACATCCATTTGATAAAGTTTAAAATTCATGAATGATACAAATGCAATTAGAATTCTAATAGCTTTTAACCTTACAACGGGGGCAAAGGTTCCATCATAATCAATGTCTTCTTCTTGATTATAACCTTTAGCTACTAGTCTAGCTTTGTTCCTAGTTATGACACCTTGTTCATTCATCTTATTTCTAAACACCCATTTGGCGCCTATAATAGGATGATGTTTCAGTCTAGGAACCAAAGTCCAAACTTTGTTTCTCT